>JAHBCN010025609.1:0-11135 GCA_019359885.1 Listronotus oregonensis | reverse complement strand
GAATATTTTATAGAAATACACTTATTATTTTAAAAGATAAATTTAATTTCACTTTCATTTAACAAATATTTTATATAAAAAAGTGCAACAAGCACTTCCCAAAAATATTATTTTTACTTTTATAAATGTCAACAAAATTGTCTAGATATTTTAGACTGTTTTATGTTGGTACGCCAGGGACCCGCGAAACAATTGAATGGCCTACTTTATAAATTTGAATTGTTTTATTTTTCGCGATTTAAATTTAAAAATTAAGCGCATTCAATTGTTTCGCGGGTCCTTGGTGTACCAACATAATTGTCAAAATACCTAGACAATTTTGTTGACATTTATAAAAGTAAAAATATTATTTTTTGGGTAGCGCTTGTTGTGCTTTTTTTATTAAAAATAATTGTAAAATTAAGGTAAAATTAAAATTATCGTATAAAATAATTGTAGTATATTACCATAAAATCTTCCATTTTGGGTGTAATAAGTTTTAAGAAGGGAGAATTTTAGGAGTTTGTGCAGGTGTGAGGTTAGATTCGGGTGGGGCGTTATAACTTAAAAAATAGCAGAGTCCGACAAAATATGACTTCAGATTCGTGATAAGCGTCCCAAAAACCCCTGTATACAAAATTTTAATAAAATCGACCGTGGGCCCGGTAAGTAAAAATTTTTTTATAAAAAATACTTTTTTATAAATAAGTTGCCCTCTCTATTTACATAAATATATACTTTACTATTAAAATATTAAATCTTATTCGTTATTACATGTTATTATTTTTTTCGCGACGCGTAATCAATTCTGTGGAATCAAGTTATTTTTCGTAATTCAAATTAAATCTGAATAATCGCACGATGGCGATTATTTCAATAAACGGATTATCGATTATTTTTAATTTGAATTATCCCATCACTAATTAATAGGAGGATCAAGGGTGGAATTGGCAGCTAATTGTTTGGCAAATAGTTTGGCTTTTCCTTTGGAGGTAGAAACAATTTCATCTTTAAAGATTAGGGTTAAAAAGAATTTGTTCAGAAGATTTGACTGATATTTTTGGCAAAGGACCAGAAGGCTTTAGTGCCATTCCAGCAAGAGAGGACTTTATCTTTTATACGATTGTTAAAACGGTCTTTGGCTTCTGAGGTAGTCTGATTATACTGATTTCTTGCTTCGATGCTAACCTGTCGATTTTTAGGACTGGAGTTTTGAAGAAACTTTTTTACAGTTACGAGAGTTATTCCGAAAACTATTGCCGAAATAGGCTTCTTACACATATATTTGGGGTTCTGTGAAAAAAATAATGTGCTTTTTTATAAAGTCGTTAAATAATTATAATTTTTGATATTCTATGATATATAGTTTCGTTTCAAAATCACAAATGTTGAGCAAAAAAGGACGCGAACGGAAAGCGCAGTTATTTTAAATTTGAAATTTGATAATGCTGAATATCTTTAATTGTAAAACCAAATTTTCCAAAAAAACTGACCTTATATTCGTGATCAACGCCCCAAACGCCTGCAAAAAAAACTTCAAAACTGGAGAGAGTCAAAAATTAGAGATTATTTTCGCTTTGACCTTTTACCATATACCTTTTTTGCCCTGCATGCTAGAGATGTCGATTATCGTTACTTTTGACTACTCGTTACTTATCGGTACTTTGGTATAAAGTAATCATTTTAAATTTTCGTTTTTTTTACTTTAATTACTTCGATTAGTAAGTATATTTTTGATATCGTATAATTCGTTACTATCGTTTATTATAATGATTATAAAACAAATTTAAGCGCTCGTGTAATTTAGTGTTTGGGTTAGATAGTAAATCAACGCCCACTAATAATGAAACAGGCTCTGAAGCATTTTTAGGATGAAACTGTTCTATAAAGTTATATATTTCAATTTTCTTACATTGCATTACGGTGACGTAATATCGATTAAAAATCATGTCATCTTAGCTGATAAATTCAATAAATCAATCAACAAGATTTGTTTATAAATAACATTTTACCAATAATCATCCAGGCAGGTCATAAATTTGATAAGGTCGGCATGCCTTTAATAAACAAAATTCATTGGAAGAGCGCGGCGAAAGTTTTTAAAAACTAACGAGACGAAATAATAGCACTAGCAGTGCCGTAAATATTAACATATATTTAAAGTAACGAAGTACTGACATAATTCTTGGTTCGGTATTCGTTACTTCGGGTATGGAATAGTAACGAGTATAAAGTAACAAGTAGTTACTTTTTCAACACCTCTACTGCATGCGTGAATAAAATTGTTCCACAGCAGCGTTTCTCAAACTTTTTCACATATGGAACCCTTTTTAACAGGAAAAATAAACACGGAACCCTCTTAATGCACAAATAAATATTTTTGCATTTTAAATTATAGAAGTCGATAGACTCGTAATATTGTTAAAATTTATTTTTTTATATATATATATTAGTAATACACTTAAAAATATGTTTTTAAAGAACCTAAAAGGAATTTAAACATGAAATAATAAAAAGGATACCTTTATACATAGATAAGGCTATCAATGCAAGGAATGAAACTATATACTAATATTTTGAGATCCGGAAAAAAGGGAAAACTTTTGCGTGCAGCAGGTTCCATAGTCTGGCCAGGGATAGGAAGGAACAAACAAAGTTGGAAGTTGCGGGCCTTTTAAGTTGGACTGTAAAAGGATGTATAAAAGTGGCACTACGTATTGCTTTGCTGGAAGCTGCCAGAGGAGGATTTATACTCGGCAATTCTTCGGAACCATGAAAATATCTATAAGAGAGCGACAGATACCTTACAGCCCCACGAATTCTTGGATAGAAATAAAGTAAACAAACCTTGTTTGTCATTAACATATTCAGGGGGGCAAGGAGGGATAGTTCTTGTAAACACACTGCACGTCAATATTGATAAAAGACACTGAATAACCTAACTCAGGAAATAATAACGTTTTCAATGTTTATGGCATTGCACCATAAATTACATTTTTATAAATCGATGATTCTTTATTGTTAAAAATTATTTTTAAAGCCGGAAAACTATTTTTGTTTATTATCTAACGTGACAGACAGATATGACATTTACTTTAGTTGCTTAATTCGGTTGCTGTTGATCAAGTCAGTTTACAAAACGTGTTATTGAATAATACAACCTACTAGAAAGAGATAAAATGACATCAAAGTGCCGTACAACACCTGATTTACTATCATTTTTTATTAAACGAATGCAACAGCTGTCCAAAATAAGCTTGTTGTCTGTGCTTGGAACTGTCATATTAATTAATGTTTGTATTTAAAACGATGTTGCCTATATTAAACAAAACCAATATTTTTGAAAATTTTATACATTTTCAAGGAATTTCTGATTTTGTTTGAATCTGGCAATTTGTTTACGTTTTCCAAAACAAACAAATCCATACAAACACCCTGCCTACAAACTGGGCGTTGCGTTAATTCTAGTCCTTGAGTTCGTTGTTATAGCCCGTCGGTGGGCAACAGAAGGAAGCTTTTCTGTAAGTGTGGGATCATTAATAAGACTAACAGCTCTTCTTTAAATGGAGTCAAGAATGCTAAGTGTTGTAGGAGGCGCCACTCCCCAGGCATGAGAAAAACATAGTTAATTTAGCGAAATATGAGTTTTGACGATAACATTTGATCGAGTTCACGAAAAAAATACAAATAAAGGTTTTGCTTCTGATAGTCCGATTATTTACTAGCAAATTTCATTTTTTTTTACCAGTGTTCCCCTTAAGGCCAAAAGCATCTGGTAAATTTACTCTGGATCTCATGTCTCACTTTTTAGATAAAAAAATTTGAAAATCCAAGAGCTGCCACTGGGTCTTATTGATGAAAGTTGCAGTTATAGGCGTGCGCACAGTGGGTGCCGTGGGTGCCGTGGCACCCCACTAGTCTAAAAAATATTACTGTATTTAAAATATAAAAATTATTATTTGATAAGGTTCGATTTAAAAATTACAATTCTTAGATTCAAATGTATGAAATTTTTGTCGTTTAAATGCTCTCTCTCTCTGAATTAAAAGGTGCCCTATAAATTAGAAATACTTAATAATATATGAAAATATTATAGAATATTATCAGACAAATAATCTATAATAATTTAGATATAAATGAAACATTTTATATAAGTATGAATTAGCAGCCGAAATAAGAATGCTGAAAGTACAGTGGCTTTCTACATTTTATAGAAGTACAACGTACATAAATTTTAAAAAACTTTGTAACAAATTTGCAACAAATTCTGTTACGAGTTGTACGTGCGAACGCACCTTCACGAAAATGAGTATGGTAAAATCAAAATTAAGATCCACAATGCGCCAAGAACGTTTAGAAAATCTTCTGGTTCCATTTGTGAAACAGGAATTAGCCGCAAATATTGATATAAGTACTGTGATAAACGAATTTAAAAAAATTGTACCTTATGAAAGAAGAATGATTTTATAATAAATAATGTATAATGTACTCGGTTTGTTATTATTTCATAAAAATTTACCAAACATTCCTAAGAATTCGTTCTTATTAATTTATTATTAATTCATTTTATTAATAACAATGTCTTAATATCGATATATTTTTATTCATAGTTTTATTCACTTCATTATTATTATTATTATTTACAAAGATGCGACATGACGTATCATATGGCTGCGACCCCATAGGGCGTCATGCGGAAGGCCAAATTCATTTGCCTCAGTAAACGAAGGGACCCAAGGACAACCTATTTCTGCATTTTCATCACCAGTTGTTCGGGTGAATGTTGACATGCGGGAATACACTTCAGCTCCCACAACACATTTTCCTTCATGCCCCCCAAAACGCCAAGAAAATTCTGATATTTGGCTCGTTTTTCCCGTTCCTTTATATCAATGTTAGTTTCCGCTGGGGCAGAGAACTCAATCACATACATGGAGTTATTTTTTTTTCAAGGAGAACGAAATCAGGTTTATTGGCGCGAATTTGATGCGTAGTTGGGAATGCATAATTCCAATATATGCGACAGTTGTCATTTTCTACTACTGCCTCGATATCTCCGGGAGTAAATGGCAAGATTGCTGTTTCATCGATGCCGTAATAATGTCTGAGGTGATAATAAAGTACCCGAAGTGCATCGCTATGCCGGTGGATGTATGCGTGCATAAGTGTTTCGGGTTGCTATCGACAGGCTCGACAAGCAGTATCAGGAATGTTGGAAAACTGAGTTCGGTATACCAATGTGTTTATCACCCCAACCTGGCATGCTAGTAGGAAACCCTCGGTCTCAGACTTGAGCTCAGCAGATTTTAAAAAACCAAACGTAAGGTTTCGAGATAGATTGAGTCTTTCTATGTTTCGGTAAAATACTCCGTGTTGCGGCTTATTAATGTGATCTTCTAAGAGCATCTGCTGTTCTGCTTTTTCACTGCAGTTTTTACGGCTTTAGACTAAAGTCTTACAAGTGATTGGTCGTCGTTTGGATCTATTGCCTTGAATAGAAATGCTCCAACATTAGCTACTTCGTGTGCTCTTACTAGTTGCATCAGTGGATCAGTACTATTGGCAACTTGACAAGCAAGACTCAATTATTATTATTATTATTATTATTATTATCTCGGCACCCACACCAGCTTTACCCTGCGCACGCCTATGGTTGCAGTCTCATATCGGGCTCCGCGTCCAGCTTATTGCATGCAATACTTATTTTTCGGTAATACGTAAGTCGAAAATCCAGTCAGGATTCTGGAATCAGAGAAACATTTTTTTTTCGCGAAACCCTTGCCGAAGTCGTGCGGAAACCCAGGGTTCCGCGGAACATACTTTGAGAAACGCTGTTCTACAGTACTGGGCTCCCATTATTCTGAAAAATTTCTTGGTTTGAGGCTCATAAAATACCGTTTTGCCATTTAAGTTATTTCTTGGGGCTGAAAGAAGGGATTTTTTAAATAATAATCTATTTTCTTGTAAACTAAAAGCACTAATTACAGTAATTTGTATTTCGGGCAATCGTGACACATCAATATTATATTAAATAAAAATAGAAATTAATAATTTTTACTCATTTGATTTTTAAATAGCTTACCATTGTAGCATCTAAATCTTGAAATATTATTGGTGAATTTTGAAAGTTTGCATTTCCTTCTATTTTTTCCATCTCGCTCTTATATTCATTCAAATATTTGTTGAGGTTTGCAGTGGTAAGTTTTTTTTGCAATTTTAATTTCTTCATTTTGCATTCTAGATCGTATCTGAGACGCGCTCGTGGATCCAAACTAGGAAATTTCGGGTCCTTAAACAATATTTTATTAATAAAACAGTCACAAAAAAAGTTACGTGGATACTTTTCAGAAAATATATGTTTTCCTCAATAATTTTGCCTTATGATCATATTCACGGGATCAGAATTCCGCCATCACGTCATCATTTTTTTCTGGCCTCAAAAACTGCCGAAATATAGTAAAAATTAATGATAATCAATTTAAAAAAAAACTGTTTTTTTTTTACATCTAAATTTCCTTTTTTATGTAAAAACATTTTTTCGCCATCTTGAAAAATACAGTCGCCATTTTAAATCTGCCATCTCCAATTTTGACAAACTGACTTTAGATTAATAATAAGCTACCCATACGAAATTTGAACAAGATCCGTGAAATTTTAAAAATAGTGATATCTAGTCCGTTTTTTGAGATTAGAAAAAAAAACTATAAGTACTTAATTCTGGTCATGGATTTGGACTCATAGATCTTTTTATATAAAAATGTAAAATTGAATGTACAGGGATTTCCCGTATAATTGCGCACCCCTTTAAAATCTTTATTTTTATAGATAGAAAAAAATAGTTTATATGAAAGTTGCAGGATTTTTCATGAAGATTTTCATGGTGTAAGATAGAAAAACAAATGATGATCGGAAAATTAACAAATCACTATCAACTTCGTTATTTTAAATGGAACACCCTGTATATGATTGAAAATTCAAATTCTGCTAATCTTCCTCTTTCAAATATATATAACTTATCTATGTTCGGATAAACGAGTTGCAAAGTTATTTAAATTTAAAATCTGTTTTATAAGTCATAGTTAGCCATGGATACAACCCAAAATTGACTTCGTCAAATATTTATATTGTTGCTTGGTTTCCAAGACGAACCATGGCTAACGCGACTTGACTTTGCCAAACTTTGGGTTGTATCCATGGCTAACTATGGCTTATAAGAACAGATTTTAAATTCAAATAACTTGCAACTCGTTTATCCGAACATAGATAAGTTATAGGTCCAAAGTAATGGGACACAGAGCAACAGCAGATTCTTAGGTCAATATCAATTTACGTAAACTTCTATCCGAAAGTATAATAACAAAGATATTTAATTTTTGCTTTCGTTTTTTAATAATTCTTTAACCAAATCACCTGGGTAAATTTGAATCTGGGGTTTTTTGAGGCGAGAAATTTAAATTCGATTTGCTACTTTGCCTTTGATTTTGCTATGAGCCCAGTACGGCCTACCTCACTTGTTTTAAATGTAACTTTTTTAGGCTTAGAATATTGACCTGTTATAAAAATAAGTTACTATAAATCCATCTGCATCAAAAATGTATACTTTATTTAAGTCTCTAGAGGCTGTTCTCGAGATAAACGCACTTTAAAGGATCTTGCATTTTTTTGAAAATAAATTTCATCCAATTGTTTTTAAACTTTGCATAGTGATAGTTCTAAACACGCTGATTAAAGGTCTTCCAGGGCACAAAACCCGAAAACGCCTCCAACCCCCCCAAAATCACCCTCAAAAGTCCCCAAATCCCCAGTGACCTTTGAGGGTGATTTTAGGGGGTTGGAGGCTTTTTGGGTTTTTGCCCTGGAAGACCTGATCAGCGTGTTTAGAACTATCAATATGCAAAGTTTAAAAACAATTGAATAAAATTTATTTTCTTTAAAAAAAAATTTGCAAGATCCTTTAAAAGCGTTTATCTCGAGAACGGCTGCTCCTAGAGACTTAAATAAAGTATACATTTTTGATGCAAATGGATTTATAGTAACTTATTTTTTAATAAACAGGTCAATATTCTAAGCCTAAAAAAAGTTACGACATTTAAAACAAGTGAGGTAGGCCGTATCCCTCTATAGCAACATTAAAAGCGTGGACAAATTTAAATTTCTTGCCTCAGAAAACCCCCAGATCCCAAATTTTGTACCGCTAGGTCATTTGGTTAAAGAATTATTAAGAAAAACGAAAGCAAAATTAAAAGTTTAACACCCTGTATCTTTGTTATTATTAACTTTCGGATAAGGCAAGTTTACGTAAATTGCATTATTTTGACCCAAGGAATCTGCTGTTGCTCTGTGTCCCATTACTTTTGGGACACCCTGTATATTTGAAAAGAGGAAGATTAGCAGAATTTGAATTTTCAATTATATACAGGGTGTTCCATTTAAAATAACGAAGTTGATAGTGTTTTGTTAATTTTCCGATCATCATTTGGTTTTCTATCTTACTCCATGAAAATCTTCATGAAAAATCCTGCAACTTTCATATAAACTATTTTTTTCTATCTATAAAAATAAAGATTTTAAAGGGGTGCGCAATTATACGGGAAAACCCTGTACAAGAAAAAAATCCACTTCTTTCCAGTAAAACTTTCAATAATTTCACTATTTTTCAGCAGTTTTTTTTGAGGTCGGAAAGAGATGGTACGGACGTGATGACGGAAAATTGAATCCGGATTTGTGATCAGAAGGCAAAATTACTACTCATAAAAAGCATATCCAACTTTTTTTGTTGGCCATGCAAAGTGTATTAATATAAAAAAGAAACAAAAAACAAAACAAAAAAAGATTTACGGCCGAGTCACGATCGCGTTGTTAAAGTTAGCGATGGACTTAGGCAATTGTTAAAGCCAAAAAGCAAGGTTTAGAATGTTTAACAAAATGTCAGATTTTGACAGGTTGCCAACTAAAATCATTGAATAACACTGATAATGACGTTTTGTTAAACATTCTAAACCGTTGTTAACTTTTAACAATTGCTAAGTCCATTACTAAATTTAACAACGCGATCATCACTCGACCGATAAAGTGGTTTTCAAAATCTGTCGGTTTTTATTATCTCCCATAACTCGGTTATTTAGGGAGATAAATAAAAACTTTAAATACAAAAGTTTTATGACTTTTTACGTAGAATCTATTGGCGCATAAAAAATATATAGATGGTTTAATTTTTCAGGTATTATCGAAATTAGCTTTTTCTTAAATGGAACACCCTATATCTGTTGGCAGTTGATGGAATGAAATGGTAAAATCTAAACAAAGTAGTGGTTTTTAACAACAGTGGCGAATTTTTAGGTAAAACAAAGAAGGCTACATTTCAGCAACATAAAGAATTATATCCGCTAGTGATGAGCGAGACCGGTCTTGGTCTTGCGGTCTTGGTCTTGGTCTTGCAGCAAGACCAAGACCGAGACCAAGACCAAGACCGCCTTCTCGCTTGCAAGACCAAGACCAAGACCAGGGTATGCAAGACCAAGACCAAGACCAAGACCAAGACCGAGGGGTGCAAGACTACGCAAGACCAAGACCGACCTGCAAGACTCTTGCACTTTTGTCACTTTTTTTAAATTATAATATTCAATTTTTATATTCATTATACAGAGGTATTTCATACAGACATGACAAAAAATGTGTCGAGAAATGCCTAAAAAGGTGGTTATTTTATGAGTAAAAGGTTTTTTTAATAAAATAATAATTAAATCGATCACTTTGTTTTTTAATAAAATTATCTAGAAACGATGACTAGTAGATTCAGTAACATGTTTCAAAAATAATAAGATTGTGACTCAATGGTCCGACAAAGCTCGATATCTCCAAAACCGTTTATGACAGAGAAAAACTAAGAGTACAAAAGTTATAGAAGCTGAAAATTACTTACCTATTCCTAATGTTTTTTTTAATTAGGTATCTAGTGATGCCACTTACTGGATCAAAAATTTCCAAAATCCAGGAAAACATTATTTTTGTGCCACACTGTAAGAAGTGGCATCATTAGATTGCTCCTTTAAACTCAGATATAAATGTAAAAGTGTTGGTTTAATAAAAAATATATTTGTCATTTTATATAGGAATACTTTTTATATAAATGGATTTTAAATTTCACTTCCGGTTTAGACGGAAAAGTCAAAAAAATGCCAAAAGTATAATGATGACCTCATTTTTGTCAAAACCGAAAATGATATATAAAAAACCATCTACGTCGACATTGTACCTATATGACAGTTCAAAAATTTCCAGCATAATATACAGGAAAGCGATTTTTTAAATGAATTTTTGGCTATAATTTTTCTATTTCAGGTTAAAAGCTAAAAATAAGGAAGTTTTCTTGAGTGGTAGTGGATTTTTTGGAAAATTCTGAAATAGAAAATAATTTTACATTTTCTATAATTTTTGTATATTCAGTTTTTTACCATTATGAACGGTTTCGGATATATCGATCTTTGTCGCACTATCGAGCTACCTTGTATATGCAAAATGTTTATAAAGTATTTGTACAAACTTTGTACGGCAAATGTTTGACTAATTTGAACATAGAAAGTTTATTTGAACTGAAAAGCTTCCTAAATACCTTTTTTTTTTAATTAGAAACCAATGTTTACATATCAGAATCATTTTCATGGAAATTTCACATATGGTTAAAATTAAAAGTTTTTTTTTCGCCCTCAGAGTACTTAGTATTGTAATTTTATATGCTTCTTCAAAAAAAATTTAAATATTTCCTATCACTGGGTCATTCCATATCAAATCAACCAGGGTATTTTACCAGACCATCTCCGATTTTGATGATTTTTGGTACACATTTTCTACCCACCAAAAAACTCAAATTCCCAAAATTTTATATTTTTTTGACCAGTACTTTTTTTGTAATTAATTTTTGAAAATTAAAAAAATCCCTAATTTGGTCTTGATTATGTATATACCAAAAATGTAATATCTTAGGAACCACTTAAGCTAGTAAAATGAGTGATAGCTCGTTTTAAAGGTATTTAAAATACCTTTCGAATGATTTAGCACAATGCATAAATTAAAAAAAAAAATACCTACTTTTAAAAAAAAAAAAAAAATTTTTTTTGAAAAATCTCAAAAAGGCCATTTTTGATTTTTTCAAAAAA
>JAHBCN010025608.1:0-11272 GCA_019359885.1 Listronotus oregonensis | reverse complement strand
GTAAAATTTAAGAATTTAGACGAGAATTGATTTATTTTAAGTACATTTTAAAAGTCCAGGGGGGTCAACGAACACCCTGTTACCCTCCTGATGGCGGCCATGTTCCTGCGACTTCTTCCTTTTTTTTTTAATTAAGTGACGAGAATTAATAAAATCTGCAACGCCTTCTGAATGCAGGTAAAAACCAAAATATATATATATATATATATATATATATATATATATATATATATATATATATATATATATATATATATATATA
The DNA here is from genome assembly GCA_019359885.1 of Listronotus oregonensis. Lineage (NCBI taxonomy): Eukaryota > Metazoa > Arthropoda > Insecta > Coleoptera > Curculionidae > Listronotus > Listronotus oregonensis. The sequence goes on along the minus strand of JAHBCN010025608.1, from coordinate 11,010 downwards.
TATATATATATATATATATATATATATATATATATATATATATATAAATACAAGTAATTTTTTTAATTATTAAAATTTATTCCTATTCGATAATATATTTTCTGTTAATTTTTATAAAACATTTTTAAGTCTCTTTTTTTATTTTATTATTCAATTTTGCATGCCAATCTCTATTTGACTTGTTGAAAAGCCGGGCTTTACTTACTACAGGACGATAGTTTTGTTTACGACTGCCGCGAGTAAACTACTTTAAGTGAATTAGGGGATTATTATTATGCGATAAAGAAATAAAAAGAAAAAAAAAACTGTGAACAGCAGGTTTGACAGTCTGGACACTGACATTGGAAATAAAGGAGAGAAAAAGAAGAAGTTTAAGACCTCTCTGGATAGACAATAACTTCAAGGTTTGACCTATGTTTTTTATTAAAATACCGTTAAAAAACAATATATTTTTTTATTTCCAAAAAAAGTTTTTATGTAATGTGGCCGCTTCAATCTTGGTCCCGGGTGTATGGAGTCTGAGAACCGAATCAGTCCTATTGACTCCTCTGAACTTACAGTTCGCAAGAAATCAATGGGAACCAATTTTTCGATTATTTTAGAGGCTAGTGAGGAGCAAAACAAGACCAAGACCAAGACCGGGCTTGTCTTGGTCTTGGTCTTGCAAGTCTGGTCTTGGTTTTGGTCTTGCAAGCCAGAAGAAGGTCTTGGTCTTGGTCTTGGTCTTGCACCACCCGGTCTTGGTCTTTGTCTTGGTCTTGGTGCAAAAGTCTTGCTGGTATTGCTTTTTTTGATAGTAATAATTTAAACTAAGCAATCTTAAATAAAATATATATTTTTTAATACATACAAATAAATAAAGATGGAGACTATATTTTTTGCTTTAAAATATTAAAATATAATATTTTTAACCTTTCATGTACATTTAAATTATTTAATTAAAAAACATATTTTAAATGTAGGTGGTTATTTATTTATAGCGCTTTATTTTTAGTTAAATTGAGACACAACCCGCTTTTATACATTTAGTGGCATATGGAAACATTTTATTGATAAGAAATATTTAAAAAAATTTTAAAGAAGCATATAAAATTAAAGCAAATACAAAACTCTACTGTGCGAGCAGAAATTTTTTTTTTTAATTTTAATCAGATGTAAAATTTCCATGAAAATGATTCTGATTTGTAGGTATTGGTTTTTGATTTAAAAAAATATTCAGGAAGCTTTTTAGTTCAAATAAACTTTTTATTTTCAAATTAGTGAAACATTTGCCGTACAAAGATTGTACAAATACTTTATAAACATTCTGCATATACAAGGTGGCTCGATCGGTACAAAGCGATATCTCCGAAACCGTTCATAATGGTAAAAAACTGAATATACGAAACTTATAGAAAAAAGGGAGTAAAATGTAAAATTATATTCTATTTCAGAATTTTCCGAAGAAACCACTACCAAAAAACTTCCTTATTTTAGCTTTTAACCTAAAATAAAAAAAAATTATCAAACAACATTAAAAAAAATCGCTTCCCTATATATTATGCTGAAAATTCTTGAACTGTCATATAGGTACAATGTGCGTAGATGGTTTTTTTTAAATTTTCATTTTCGGTTTTGACAAAATGACGTCATCTTTACTTTTTTTGGGCCCCTTTTGACTTTTCCGTCGAAAAATGAAATTTAAAATTAATTTATATAAAAGTATTCCATATTAAATGACAAATATATTTTTTTATTAAACCATTACTTTTACATTTAAATCTTAGTTTTAAGGAGCAATCTAAAGATGCCACTTTTTACCGTGTGGCACAAAAATAATGTATTTCTGGATTTTGAAAATTTTTGATCCACTCTGTAAGTGACATCACTAGATAGCTAATTTAAAAAAAAAAACAATAGGAATGGGTAAGTAATTTTCAGCTTTTATAACTTTTGGACTAATAGTTTTTTTCTGTCGTAAACGGTTTTGGAGATATCGAGCTTTGTCGGACCATTGAGTCACAATCTTATTATTTTTAAAACATGTTATTGAATTTACTATTTATCGTTGTTAGAGAATTTTATAAAAGAACAAAGTGACCGATTTTAATTATTATTTTATTAAAAAAAACCTGTTACTCATAAAATAATCGCCTTTCGTCGAGAGCTGCCTATCTCGACACATTTTTTGTCATGTCCGTATAAAATACCGCTGTATATTGAATATGAAAACTGAATATTATAATTTAAAAAAAAAGTGACAAAAGTGCAAGAGTCTTGCAGGTCGGTCTTGGTCTTGCGTAGTCTTGCACTCCTCGGTCTTGGTCTTGCATACCCCGGTCTTGGTCTTGGTCTTGAAAGCAAGAAGGCGGTCTTGGTCTTAGTCTCGGTCTTGGTCTTGCTGCAAGACCAAGACCAAGACCGCAAGACCAAGACCGGTCTCGCTCATCACTATTAGCGACCAAACGGTCACTGTCAACTCTACAAAGTGTTTATGAATATGAACGTGAATTCCTGGCATCACAGCTACAGGAATTTGCTCCCCACAATTGGGACACGTGATTGCAACAAAACGAAGCCCCTTACCACGCCACTAGCGAGTTTCTGCCGGTAGTTAAAAAGATGTTCCCGGGATAAATGATTTCTAAGAGAGGCGACATTTTGTGACAACCCAAGAGTCCCGATTCGACTTCAGCATATTTCTTTTTATGGGGCTATTTAAAAAATCATGTGTGCAAACACAAGGCCAAGCTTCAATTAAAAATAAGAATTGGAAAAGAGATGTTGGCAATATCAGTATCTTTACCTAAAAGGTATCGAAAATTTCTGTGCTTGTTTAGTGGAAAGCCAAACATGAGCAGATGTAGGTTATGTTGTATTATCTCTAAAAAGTAAATTCCTCTTCAATGACTTAGTTTTAAATAATAATTTGTATATATATATATATATATATATATATATATATATATATATATATATATATATATATATATATATATATATATATATATATATAATATATATATATATATAATATATATATATATATATAAATATATATATATATATATATATATATATATATATATATATATATATATATATATATATATATATATATATATATATATATATATATATATACATACAATACAATATACATATACATACAAAGACTTATCATATTTTTTTGGCATGTAAATAACTAATTGTTAGTAGGTACTCTTTCGGGGTTCCAAAAGATAATAAAATTGCTATGGCGTTTTTTACACTCTCTAAACAACTTTCTACTTTAAAACCGCACAACACAAGATTGAATAATAAACTCACGCAACTCTAAAATAAATTTTAAATATTTAAAAAGATAATATTATCCCTTCAATCCCCCTTATGTAAGTAAGTCATTTTAAGTGCTTTTTCAGAACCCCAAAGATAATAAAATTACAAACAACACAACACAAGATTGAATGATAAACTTTTTATAACTTAATAACACTATAATCTTGGACTCCCATTGTTTTTATTTGTTAATTGATACACAACGTTTCGGTTAGTGATGTATCTTAGCTTATTATATCACCCATAAGACACAAATAAACAACATAACTCCAATTTTAAATATTAAAAAAGAGAATATTTTTCCTTTTATCCTCCTTAGGTAACTAGGTAATTTTAAGTACTTATTTAGAACCTCAAAATAGTAAAATTACAAACGCGTTTTTTTAAACTTTAAGAACCACTTCTTACATCAAAACCCGCACAACCCAAGAGTAAATGATAAACTAGTTTTAACTTATTATATTACCTATAAGGTACAATTAAACAACTGAACTCCAAAATAAATTTTAAGTGTTAAAAAGATATTATTTTCCTTATTATCCTCCTTATGTAAATAAGTAATTTTAAGTACTCCTTCAGGATGGCAAAAGATGATGAAATTACTAACGCCTTTTCTTAAACTTTCAGAACAACTTCTTTCTACTTCAAAAACTGCACAACTGTAAAATAATTTACTAAGAAAGTTATTAAGAAATTTTAATCTCTCCGGCGGCAAAAAAGGACGATCCCCCGCTTCGCTGCTGTAAAAGTATAAGCCGTGAAAAACAAAACACTGTAGCTAATATATTTCGTTTAAGTGCCACTAAACTCGTTACTTATGCAAAACTGTCGTTTACTCAAGTTCTAGTTTTCAAACTTGCTCTAATAACTTAAAACTAAAGGAGAAAATACAAGTATAAAGTGTTCCGCGTTTGCCCCGGTAGCGACCAAGCGGATAATTAAAAATTCTGAAAATTCCCTTGGCCGATGTTACGTTAAAAATTTAAAAATATATCTGATTATGAATTGCTATCCTCAGTTTAAAAGATTTAGTTTAGTGGATTATACCAAGAAAATTTAATTGACAAGAAGCTACTGACTTTACGTGTTTGCAAAACTTTTTACATTTGGTTGAATAAGAAATCTTTAGAAATGAACGCGGTTCTGAGTGGTGATGACCCCGAGACGAGAAGTTTTCGTCCCTCGTCTCGTCTTGTCGAGACAAAAAACTAAATTTTGTCATTAGAAGGATTGAGATGAGAGAAAAACGCACTTTTCTCGTCGACAATCTCTCGCTTTTTTTCTTTTTTCCATTGGAGATTTTGACGTAAAAAAATTATGAGCCTTCTTAACATTAGATATTAAATTAGAATTAAATACAGCATGTAGTAGTGAGGATCAGATTAAAAATATGCCAAACAAGCAACCGGTGCTTTAATATTGTTTTCCTTTGGGATATTAAAAAGAATTAAAGTGTAAATAATGCAAGTAGAGTACATGTGAATGTTACCTTTAAAAATAACCTTATCTGTCACACACATATTACATCAATAGCCTCAGCAGCTTCAAGAAAACTGGAATTCCTTTTTCAAGCCATAAAGTATTTCTTCCCTTCCAATCTCTATACTTTGTATGTATCCCATATCAGACCCTCTTTAGAATATTGTTCTCATGTCTGGGGAATGGCGTCTCCTACACCTACAACACTTAGCATTCTTGACTTTAGTCAAAGAAGAGCTGTTCGTCTTAATAATGATCCTACACTTATAAAAAAGCTTTCTTCTTTTACCAACCGACGAGCTGTAGATCTGCCCCTCTTTTATAGGTATTTTCACAGCTTCTGCTCCAAAGAGTTGGCCAGTATAATCCTTCCTTCGGCAGCTCCCAACAGAGCAACACGTAGGGCAACTTTTATGCATCGTTCTATAGTCCAACTTAAGAGACCCTGAAGTTTCTACCTTGTTCGTTTCTTCATTCCTATAGTGTCCAGACTGTGGAAGCTGCAACCCGTAGAAGTTTTTCCTTTTCCTTTAAATCTCCAATTATTTAAGTCTCGTGTAAATAAATTCCCTCTTACCACACAGTTTAGACAACCACGGTACGTTAGTACTTAGGCTCTAGCCTTTGTGGATTATCCCAAAATAAAAACATGGTTAAGGGAGAACAAAAAATTTCCAACTGACATGTTGTATGCCAAAAGTAGAATTCCTCTTTAAGAGTGCATTTACTCTACACCTTAGGAGTCAGGTAAAAGGACGCGGAGACGGTGGGGGAGACTAACAAACTCCGTATCGATGCGATGTTGTTTCCGATTGCAAGCCTACAGGAGATAACATTTTTTGGTAACTATTTTTCACTTAAATAACATATACACCATTTTAAAGGTAAGGAAATAAACTATGCCTCTGCAGTAACGGATTTTTAAAATATAAGTCGAGTTAAGGAAAATAGTATCTAAACATAACCGATTTTAGGGTGACTTTCATTCAAGGAAATATTAAAAACTAAATCCAAATTTAAAAAACTATTGCAACAGAAGCCTAGATTTAAGTGTTAGCTTTCATATAGTTTTTGAAAATTATCGATAACTTTTACCGTTTTGGAGAAAAATATTATGCCCCGAACCCCAAATTGGAATATCATTGTTCTTCGGTAAGACATTAAATCCTACGCTTTTTCTCTCTGTTGTTCATTGTGCACTTGCTATAGCAACTACCGACAAGACCCGTGAGACAGCAGAAACACGCCTAGGAAGAGAGTTATAGTGTACAACAGGGAGAACAGGATTTTCTTTTTAAACTGTCTTAAAACGGAGTAATACTTCTCGTATACTCCAAGATGGTAGGGAGTTTTTCGTTTTTTAAAATCATACCAACACGACGTAAAGAAACAAGGTGTCTGCAATAGCATGACCAAAATTCGAACTCTAACTGCGCCGATCCAAATCCCCCATGTTGTTCTTTGTTGATTTACGTTGTGTTAACCCGATTTTAATGCAACATCGTACAATCGAAGTTAAGGATAATTATTGAAAAATACTGTGTTGCAGTGTAAAAATTGCCATAACTGAAGTTAAAAAAAAAATGAAAATTAAAAGTCAACACAATACTTACGTATATCAAAAAACGAAAAAGCTAAGCAGTGTATTGATTTTTTTGAGAGTAAAATAAATATCAAAGGTGATATGTGTTGCATTCGTTTTTACAAAGAATCAAATCTCTCAATTATTTCAGTATTAAGCAATGCATCACTCGAGCGCACGCTGTAAATTTCTCTCCTGCTTTCTAGACAACCGGCTGAGCCGGTAGTAGTTTTTGCAAGTGCTTTCGCTGATTCACGTCGCACTCAAGTTCTAGTTTTCAAACTTGCTGTAATATCCTAAAACTAAAGGAGAAAATACAAGTATAAAGTGTTCCGCGTTTGCCCCGGTTGCGACCAAGCGGATAATTAAAAATTCAGAAAATTCTCTTGGCCGATGTTACGTTAAAAATTTAAAAATATATCTGATTATAAATTGCTATCCTCAGTTTAAAAGATTTAGTTTAGTGGATTATACCGAGGGAATTTAATTGACAAGAAGCTACTGTCTTTACGTGTTTGTAAAACTTTTTACATTTGGTTGAATAAGAAAACTTTGGAAATGAACGCGACTCTGAGTGTGAAAAGTTCTCGTCCTTCGTCTTGTCTTGTGGAAACAAGAAACTAATTTTTGTCGTTCAAAGGCTCGAGACGAGAGTAAAACGCTCTTCTCTTGACGAGAACCTCTCGCTTCTTACAGTATGTAGTATTAAGGATCAGATTAAAAAATACGTTAAACAAGAAACTTATATATTATTTACTTATAAATGTTAACGGGATGCTTTAAAATTGCTTTCTTTTTCTTTTTTTTTAGAAAAAAAAAACTAAAGTAAAAATAAAAATGGTTGAGCGCAAAGGAAAAATTTTCAGCCGTCTTGAGAGGTTAATCTATTAAAAAAGGTCATGAATCAAGATGGAACCCTTTGAATTTTTTTTAGAAACAGATCAACTACAAAGTGTCAAAAGAAATAGAGAATCCTAGGAATGGGGTGTTTTTTACTCCATTTTTTCACCTTTTACCCCAAGCATAAAATTATTTAAAAAACGTTTTTTTTTTTAATTTTTAATGGTATATACTTTTTTTGGGCCCCTGAATTCGATTATAATATAAGAAATTACATTTAAGGGCTTAGAAATGCTTTTTATTATATTTATTATATTATATTTACCTTTTCTTACCCTTTACACCCCCAGAACCTATGTTTCGTCAAAAAAAATTGTTTTCTCATTTTTTTTTGGTACACATAGGTTTTTTGGGCCACTGAATTGAAAAAGAATATTAGAAATTAGTATATTATTATTAATATTAGTATTATTAGGCCCGCAAATGTAATTTCTTATATCATATTTAAATTCAGTGGCCCAAAACACCCAATTTACCATTAAAAATGGAGATTTTTTTTTAGCAAAATCTATATTTTCAGGGGTGCAGAGGGTGAAAAAAGGTAAATTTAGCCCTTATCAGCCCTTGAATGTAATTTCTAATATCATATTCCAATTCAGTGGCCCAATAAACCTATAAAAAACGTTTTTTAAATAATTTTATGCTCGGTGGTAAAAATTGGGGTAATAAACACCTCCTTTCGTTCTTGCTTCCGATACTTGGTAGTTGATCTGTTCCTAAAGAGAATGCAAAAGGTTTTATCTCGATTGATGTAGTTTCAAAATTATTTAAAGGTGAGTTACAGATTTACCCGGGCTATATATGCAAAAAGTAGAATATCGTTGTAGGAAGTACAGTTTTGGGAAGACATTCTTTTAATTATTTTGTCCACTATGACCCTCTCCCCTGACATGTTTCGCCTACCTTACGGGTTCCATCAGTAGGGCTGCTACGAGTACACATTGAACAACAGAAAAAAAAACATCTACTTGTAAGACAAATAACATTGTTCTTCGGTAAGATATTAAATCCTACGCTTTTTCTCTCTGTTGTTCATTGTGCACTTGGTATAGCCACAGCCCTACTTCACTACAAGCCGTGAACAACCACTTGGCAACGCCGCAACCGGCAAGAGATTCAGATCGGTTTCCCTCGAGCGCGATGAGCAGTGATCCGGGTATCGAGGCGCGTATTTTTAAATTCATTTAAGGCTCAATTCAAAGATCGCGTAAATAGTTTTGATATTTCCATTAAAATAATTAAATCAGTATAATAATTGAAAAAATAAATATATTTATATAATATTTAAACTCTAAAACAAATTAATTTATTCATAGGTCAAGGCATAAGAACATGATGCTGTTGTAAAAGGAAACAATGTAATTTAACATTTAGTTAGTAATTGTACTTAGTTTTAGTTTTGTTTATTTATTTATTTAAAATGTGTCTAGTTTCCTTTTTTTTGTTTTTTGACTCAGCCTTTTCCGATTTTTCTGGGCATTTTTGTTTTTTTCTTTTTTTAACATAATTATTTAAAAGAATGTTTGAAAATATAGAGCACATCATAATGAAATATTTTTGTTTCGTTACCACAAACACGAAAAATCATTAAAGCCTTCATGTTGTCTAGTGCTTAAATTAGTTAGATCACACAGGATAGCTTTTTGATTTTCCATTTTTGGAAGTCACCTCAGTATCAGGGTCATTAATAATTTTCTCAAAAATCGGCACATATGGAACAGAACGTCTTTAACAATTTCTGTAGGAACCTTTAAACCGCCACGTTGTAGACAATCAAAGTGTTTCGTCAATTAGGTTTCCCTTACTTTCAACAAGAAAAAAACACAGATGTTACAATTATTATATTTTTTTACAATTTTGTGGGCAGCATAACCCTATATAAATTTGTACCGATTTGTCAATTTCATATTCATTTAGGTATTCAGTTTCAAGTAAAAACAAAAATTTTCATTAATTATTTTGAGTTTGTCCAATCAAGATCATTTTCCTGGATACAGCTGTCTCCCCCGTTTTTTTTAAACTCAGCTAAAAGAAATTACCATCAGCAGCGCTTCTAAATATATGTTTGAGTCTAATTTTTTTCTCAGCATTTAAAATATCATCAAAGCTAACATTGTAATTACAACCCCGAAGTCTGTATTTACCAAATCTTTTTTCTAACTTTTCAGTAGTAAATTTACCTGGTAAAATATACGACAAATCAAATTTTGAAAATGAATAGTCAATTATTTCTGTAAAACAGAGGTACTATGGCAAAGTGCAGAATAGGTGTCGTTTGTAAGGCGACCATTATTGTTTTCAAGTTAAAAACACTTTTTGCATATCTGAACCTACTAAAATCGTTAATATTTACGCGGTTCATTTGTAAATCTGAAGGAAACTCAGCGTATAAAAAAACTTTAGAGTCTTTCACAATTTTTATTCCAAGATTCATTTAAAGTTATCTTATTTTTAAAATTTGAAATCAAATCGTCAAAGTTTATAATTGGTCAGAATTTTCTCTTTATTTTTGGTCCTTGATCCCATTATCGGTTCTTTAGCAGGACTTTTCGAGAAAACAGGGACTGTTTTTGAGAAGTAATTTAAATTTGGAAAAATACTAGGCACTGCATTTAACTTTAGTCTAGTTTTGGAGGTACCTTTTCATTGACCCATCTGGTAAGCGATAATCATCCTCTCTAATAATGTCACTTTCTACAAAATGCTTAGCGCAAACCACAGAATATTTTGAGGTGACCATGACTGTCTAGGAATATTCCAAGCCAAGGGCTTTAAGGTTTTCGTCCTTTGGAAAGGTGAAAACAGATACAGCTGGTTCTCCTGCATCAAGGGAAGTTTTATAATTGGATTTGCACCCAGGCACACAACAAGGACTTGGCATGGTAAATTAATTAAATTGAGAAAATACCGAGAAGGTTACCAGGAAAATAATAATAATAACAGTAACTAAATAGTATCTAAAAGCAGGCACCAAGTACCTATCAAGCAATAACAAAAATCAAAACGAAGACAAAATTAAAATGTATACCTACGTACTTCGGTAATTTCCAATGCTAATATTTGTTACTGTTTTTAAAAAATAACTAAAAAAATACCTTCAAAATTAAAGCCAAACACGAATCTTAAAACACACTTTCTTTTAATTATTTTTTAAAAAGCACCACCACAAAATGTCAAGTTCATTTGCCGCCATTTACTTTAAGTACTTTATAACACCGGCACTTTTCACCCGCAGATATTCTTGTTTTTACGCAATGTTGGAAAAAAAACTGTCCCGGTCACTCACAAATTTACACAGTAAGACCTTTTACAGGTTTAGTCTTTATCTTAACAATATTTTCTTTCAAAAAAGTTGATTTATTCACAAAAAACAAAGAGCAACAGGTCATTCATAAATCATATGACTAAACAACAGCAAACGGTGACGCTAATCTGAAGGCATAGTTGCCAGATTTCCTTGTTCACGGCTTGTTAGTGAAGTAGGGCTGTGGTATAGCACTACTGACAAGAACCGTGAGACAGGAGAAAGACGCCTAGGAAGAAGACAGTGCCGGGTGTTCCACTAAAAAGGTTTATATTCAGAAACTACTAAGGAAACTTTCGGGAAAAAATTTTTTAGATAAAAGTAAAGAGAAATTGCTGAAAAAAATCGTGGGATGGCCGCTAGGGGGCGTAAGGGTAACAACAAAACATAAAAATATCATTTCCAAAAAAATATCAAATAAAGTGTA
>JAHBCN010025607.1:0-11070 GCA_019359885.1 Listronotus oregonensis | reverse complement strand
AAAAATTTAAAATTTTCAAAGTTTTTGGAAAAAACCGAATACTCGCGATTTCATTTTTTTTTTTTATCACTTTTAAATAGATAGGATCAATAAATTTCACATTCTCATTGCTACTTTTTCTGTTCTACAAGACGGTGTTATTAGATTTACACACCGACGTTTCGTCATTGAGCTGCCATCATCAACTTTGTTTTTTTAAATACAGCCCTGGATTTTTATGACGGATTTTAAGAACTTCTAAGGTCCCAAAACCATTAATTTATCGCACTTATTCGAAAAATTTTAAAATTTTAAAAATTTTCCATGAGAAGACCAAGGACTTTAAAAATGATAAGAATACTGTAGAAAAAATTGTCCAGGGTGCGGGGACGGGAAAGGGGGTTTGGGCCCCGGGGTTGCGAATGAATAGTGTCAGGCCGACCAAAATTTCTTTGTTACTATCTATAAAGTTAATTTCATCAAATGTAAAATTCAACATTATTTTTTTTTTTTTTGACAAAATTTTGGTTTTAAACGATACTACCATAGAATATTTAAAATTTTGTTAATATTGGATTTTATATCTTGATATAATATGGATGAAGCCTTCTGTTTAAAGGTCGATATTTTTGTGAGTTTTGTATTTTTCCCAAAAAATTTTGTAAAAAAAAAAAATTTTAAAAAAAAAAACGATTTTTTTAAAAAATAAAAAAAAAAATTTTTTTCAAAAAATTTTTGAAAAAAAAATGTTTTTTTTTTTAGTTTTTTAAAAAAATTTAAGGGGGTTTTAAAAATGTTTAGTAACCTTTGGTACCTAGGTATAAAAAGTTGATAAGTTAGTTTAAGAAACCAAAAAATCTAATTTTTTTTTAAAAAATACAAAAAAGAAAAAAGGAATTTAAAATAAAATTGTATTTCTTTAATTCAATTAAGGTTAAAATTTTAAAATTTGTGGTCCCCCAAATTAATAATTTTGATCCTTTAAAATGTATAAATTATTAAATGAAATAAAAGTACCTAAATGTAAACCTTATTTCTTTTTAATAACCACAGAAATACACAAACATTTGGAAATCATCTTAAAGATAGTTAAGATTGCCTTATTTTTCTCACTGCTATTTCCTATGAAATTTTCATTATTTATTATTCATAATTGATATATTATTATTTTTCGGTTCCCAATTATCTCAAAAGAAGCACCAATTTTAAATATAAAAATACACCTAAAGAAAAAAAATGCCGGGTATGTTACCCTTGGTTTAAGAAAAACCAACAACCTCAAATCTTTTGTTACGATATTATAATAAAAACAATAAACACAAAATTATAGCCCAAATTTAATAAACACTAATCACTAAAATAAGAAGTTTTTATCCTCCAAAAAACTCGCCCACAAAAAAAGGTACTCACTCAAAGCAAAACAATCGAAACTAATACGGCGCAAAAACAAACCACCACAAAAATGACGAATGATGAGACGGACGGTTGACGGTACGCGCGGATATATTTTCCCTACGACCCCCCCTTACAAAAACCTTAGACAACCTAAGACCAAAACTTTCACGGCTCTCAAAAAAGTATAATTGTTCCTAACTACACTGATTTATCAGTTTTAATAAAACACAAAATTATTTCGGGAATTTGTTATTGCGCAAAAGGGGGGGGGGCCAACCGGGCAGTTATTTTCATATGGGCTGGACATTTTTTGATCGAATGGGCCATAGCATTGGGCTTCCATACCCCTTTTTAAACTTCCTTGGAGAAGACAGATAATAGATTTTTGGTAGGAAAACATTAAAATGTTTTTTCCCGAATAATGTATACATCATTGATTTTGGGATCCTAAAAGCTCTTAAAATATGTAATAAAAATCCAGGGCCGTAATTAAAAACACAAGGTGATGATGGCAGCTCAATGACGAAACGCCGATGTGAAATCTAAAAACACCGTCTTGTAGAACAGAAAAATAAAAAATGAATATGTAAATTTTATTTTGTTATATCTGTTTAAATAGAGCCTTAAAAAATAAAATCGCAAATATTCGGTTTCTTCAAAAAAACTTCTGAAGTTTAAAACATTTTAAACTTTTAAGCTGGCATTTTGACAGCATCAAATTACGCAACTTTGCCTCTTAATCTACCTCGTATCTCTTCAAATTTTCGAGATCCCAATGATGAGAATCGAATTTGGGACGCCCTGTACATCCTCTTAAACAAAGGATTATCCAACTCCCCTTATTTTCACATTACTTCTAGAAATTCTTTTTTTTTATCTAATTCTATCATCAGTGCGCTATTGCCAAATCTAGTTCACACTCCCAAATTTTTTTTATCTAAATAAAATCGTCAGTATTCTTAGAAATCTTTGGTGTCTACCTCTCATCATCATTACCTGGGCAGACAGAAAGTGTGATTCGACGTTTCGCGTATATTTAACCGTTCCTGCTTTGACATCTTCAGGTAGAAGATCGGTGAAGATCCAGCCGACTCTCCTGAGACCCAGAGCACTAGCTATCTGGTCGACCACAGCCTCTTTTTCGTCTGGCAGAAGGCGGATTGAATCGCGCGAACTTTCCTGAGGTGGCTCGTAGATCGCCACTACATTAGCTCTAATACCTAAAATTGCAGAAAAAATTTTTAAAACTAAAAAATTTATCTTACGATAAGTTTAGTTAAAGAGCCCAAAATAACTTTAAATCAAGTTTCCTTTAAAGTCGAGAATTTTTGCACTATGACCCATCGAAATACGGGTTTTTCAGTCGCTTCAAAAAACTTTTTTAAAAAATGTACCTACTTTGTGACTTATACAAACCGCAAATTGCATTTCTGCAGCCAAAAATGCATTCAAAAAAAGCATTTTTTGAGACGCTTTTGAAAGATTTAATAACTTTGTAAATAAGAACTGGCCCAAGGTTTTCAAGGTCGCTGATCACGATAATGATGTTCAAATTGACCCACAGCCGACCTGGAGCTTAAGAACGCCGATGAACGTCATCTCCGTGAGACTCTTCGCGGGGAAAAGAGAAACTCGACGCCCGGGGATTTTGGGTCGCTAATTTAAATATGGATGGGCGAACACCCGGGAAAACCCTTTCTCCGGAACCTGGACGTGGATGTCATCCCAGAGAATTTTCCTGACAAGATCCAAAAACAGTTTTAAAATCATTGTAGGGCGTTTTTGAGGCGCTTAATCAAAATTTTACGTCGAAAATGCCCTTACAATGATTTTCGATTGTTTTGGCGATCTTTCGGAAATTCTGAGGATGACGTCCACGTGCAGATTCCACAGCACCAGGTGTCCGGGGGTGTTCGCAAATGCCACATTTGAATTCAGCGACCCAAAAAACTCCCAGGCGCCAAGTTTCTCTCCTTTCTCGAGTGAATTTTGAGAGAGTCCCACGGAGATGACGTTCAGGGCCAGGTTACGGTGCACCAGGGGTTCAGGGAATCGTTTCCGCCGTGAAATTCGGGTTCAGCGTCCCAAAAAACCCCCATAACGATTTTCGGTTCGTCTTTTTCGATTGTGTGAGGAAAACCCTCGGGGATGACGTCCACGTCCAGGTTTCGGAGCACAAGGTGTCCGGGCGGTGTTCGCCTATGCCATATATGAATTCAGCGACCCAAAAAAATCCCCGGGCCTCGAGTTTCTCTTCTTCCCCGCGTGAATTTTAGGGGAGTCCCACGAAGATGACGTTCATCGGCGTTCCTGAGCTCCAGGTCGGCTGTGGGTCAATTTGTCATCATAATGGTGACTCACATTATAATATATTAAAAGAATTTTATTAATTTATTAAACTTTGATAAGATTATAATGATTCAGTAAAAATACACTACCGTAAAAAAATTCAAAATTGCCATAAAACCTATGGTAAGTCGCATCACAAAAATAATATTTTGGTTTTCCCCAAAACTTATTATTAGAAATTACCGAACATTTTTTTTAAATACTACACGTAAAAAAAAATTTTTTTTTTTTTAAAATTAAAAGCAACATGTAATTTTTAATGAGTAGGGGAAATCACAAAAAATTGGAAATTTTTTTTCATTCTTTAAAAAATTTATAAAAAATATATAAATTACAAAGAATATTTGAAATTTTTAAAAAAAACTTTTATTGGAAATCGACTAACAATTTAGTAAAATTACAATACGCTATTATTCTAATAAAATTGTAAAATAACAAGAATTTTCCAAGAATTTCAAAGTCTTGAAGAATTGCAAAAATTGTATTGAATTTTGATTGCCAAAATTTTTCCCTTTTTGTATTAAGAATATTAAGTGTAATTTTTAAAAAAAACTGTTAAATTAAAAAAAAAAAATTTAAAAAAAAAAACCAACCAAAAAAATTTAAACCTGATTTCTGAGAAAGGGGGTGTTAAACACAAATATATTAGTATAAATAAAACTATTTTGTCATTTGGATCCCGAAGATAATATAAAAAACAAAAAGAATTTTAATAAAAATTTCGAGTTTTAAAAATAGACATGATTTGGATGTCATCGACTCACTAATGGTGCCTACATTAAATTAAAAAAAAAATATTTACCCAAACATATTTTTTATTTAAAAACGCTAAAAAATAGTCTGAAAATTAGGGGTTTTAAACTAGGGTTTTTGAAACTTATTTATGTATGTTTTAAATTAATTGTTTTTAAACAAAACGTTTTTCCCTTTCGGGCATTCTGGTGGGCCCAATTGTTGTAACGGGAAAATGGGAGGATTTTCGAATCTCCATCCACGTGTAAAAATTACCCGGTTCCTTTTAAAATTCAATGATAAAACTTCAGCATTCCTAAAAGTAAAAAAAACATATTAAGCAAATATTTTAAATGAAGAATACGACCCATCAAAATATGAATTTTTTGGGCAAGAAAAAGGGGAAAAAATTCATTGAATTTGTCATTAAAAAGAAAATTTTTACGAAACTAGAGTATATTTGGAAACGATCTGGTTTATTTGTGGGGTTTTTTGTAAAAAAAGGATTTTAAATTTTTCCGGTTTCCCAAAAAATGGGTGAATTATACCCATTTGAATTACGTCATCTAGGTGATGAATCATTTAGGGGTTTGAGAATTTATATCCGGGTTTAAAATTAATGTTTTTTTTTACGTTTTTAAATTAACCAATTTTTTAAAAAATTTAAATAATCTTGTTTTAAATTTTTTTATTAAAAACTTAATAACAACAAGCAGTTATTATTATTAATCATAAACAACCGTCTCATAATGAAAAATTGGGGTAAAAATTTTAACCAGATTGTATTTTTGAATATTTATTTAACAAAATTGATTGTTTTTTTTTAACAAATCTGGGAAGTTTATTAAATATTTCTTTTTATGGGGTTTTTTCCCCGAATTTTTGTCTTATTGTTGACAATGTTACATATTCTTTTCGTACAGTTGTTTATAAAAAAAACGTACAAGAATTAAAGGAAAGCCATCTTTGTCAAATTTTATAAAACCGGTGATGTTAATGTAAAGATATCGAAATGTCACCCATTTGGGGGACATCAATAATATAAAGGGAAAAAAATTTAAAATGTAAACAAAAATTTTAAAAAGATAGAATTGACCCCCATTTGGTCAAAAACCCTTGTTTTCCCTAATTTTAGTTAATCTTTTTAATCACTAAATTAAATTTTAAATTATAATTCATCAAGTTCCTTCCCGCCAGCAGTCTTGAATCTTTTTTCCCTAGTTCATTAAAATCCTGAAATTAAAATTTTCTTTGAGGGCTATACTTAGTGTCACCCCATTTTTTATATCAATAAATGATATTATTGAAAAAAATTCAAACCCCAATAAAAAGCCAGATTGGGAAGGCTGATGACTTAGTCATTTATATTAGGGGAAATAATACTGAAAGACTTCAAAAATCACCTTCAGAACACTCTTTTCAAACTGGAAGCATGGTCTCTAGAGACAGGATTTCAGTTCAGTACAACAAAAACTAAGTCGATACTATTAAAAAAAAAAAACACACAGACCAAAACCAATTACATTTGACACTCTATTCTAATCCCATCAAATCAGTTGCAAACATACGATTTCCTGAAATGATATTGACTTAATTGGAAACAACACATAAATAATCTTATTACACAGTGTCAAAACGCTCTAAATCTCGTAAGAAGCATATGTAACCATGGGTGGGAAGCTGATAAACAAACACTACTCATGATATAAAAATCCCTTATAAGGTCCAAAATTGACTACGGAGCCATCTGTTACGATTCAGCGAACAAAACAGTTTTAAATGTGTTAAACACAATACAGAACAAGGCATTAAGAATTGCCATAGGAGCGCCACAGAACAAGCCCCATAACTAGCATTCAAAAAGAAGCATCAGAACCACCAATTCACTAAAGGAAATATATTTAAGTCTTATGCCGCTTCCATACTATCTCAGCCTAACATTCCCGTGAATTTTACGTCATCGCGTCCAGATTCCGAACAATTTACCAAAGAACAAAAAGAATACCAGTCTCATTCTATGAAAGGCTAAATCGATACATTAACCACCTTGATGTCCAACTTCCAAAAAATAATGCCGAATCAAACGCTAAACATTCCACTGGAGCATACAAACCCCGGAATGCAATATATTCCTAACCATATTTCCGCTAAGTCTGAAACACCTTTAGAAATAATCGTGGGCAATTTTAAGAAGCTCTTATCAACAAGCAATGAAAAGATTCCTATAATCTACACAGACGCCTTTAAATCAAAAGAGGGTGTTGGAGCTGCAGTAGTTACTCCAACTGAAACGACTGATATTTAATATACTCAGGAGAATTATATGCAATCCAACAAGCACTAGAGTATATCAAAAGGCAAGACATAATGAAATATACTATATCTACTGATTCACTTAGCGCAATACAGGGACTTCAGCAACTATATCCCAGACACCCACTTCTACAAAAAATAAAAGAGACTCTACACAACCTTCAGAGTCACCAAAAATGTGTTAACTTCGTATGGATACCATCACACATAGGTATTAGGGGAAATGAAAAAGCAGATACAGCAGCTAAAGAAGCTATTTTTCAGCAAAATATATGCAACAATGTTTCAGTTCCAAGTAATGATGTTAAAATGTTTTTTAAATTTAAAATACAGAACGTGTGGCAGAATCATTGGTCAAATCAGCATACTAAGTTAAATGAAATTAAACCCCTACGTTAAACCTTGGAATAACAACCACCTCAACCGAAAGTGACTGGGCAATACTTACAAGATTAAGAATAGGACATACGAAATTTAGCCATAAATATCTCCATAAGAAAATTGATCCACCTGTTTGTGCACCGAAATAAATTTAATTAATTATGTTTCAGTAATAAGTTAACAAATCATTGTACCTACTGCTAGAGGCCTCTAATAATCGTCGTAGTTGATGGGGCCATAAACAAATAAATTAAAAAAAAAATCTTTATACATTTTTTAACAAATATTTCCCAAACATTTTCGATTGGATTTAAATCGGGCCTATAAGGGGACCACAGCAGAACTTTTAAATTCATTGTTTTGTTGGAATATGAAGTTATTGTTAGAATAAACTTGTTGAACCGATAGAAGCATTATATTTTCCAATATGGTAATAAATGTTTCGGGGGTAAATCTTTCCTCTATTCGCCAGCAACCACCGGTTCCATGAATAGTTATCCAGCTCCATACATTCAAAAAAATCGTCTCGATTTAAACGCAAGGGAGCTTGTATAGCTTGCTTAAAATCTTCAATTATTTGGACGATAAACGCGAATTTGGCCATTATACGTTAACTGGAAAGTCTTTTTGACCGTAAAAACGACCATAAAATAGTGGATTTTGGCATTTATGAATCGATTTATCTCAAATTCAAATATAAAAAATCTATTCTTTTTACACCGACTAGAGCTATGGAGGTGATAGTTGAATCTCACCCCCTTGATATATTTGTAAGGGAAGCGGTTTTGATGACTCTAACACGCCTTCGCATGGTCGGTCTAGACACTAATGTAGGCACAACTGGACGCGACGCCTGTGGAGGGATGTTACAGGGAATTTCCACTCCAGGCAAAGCGACTCAGTTGCAGCAAGGTTTGTTTTCAATAAACCCTACACAATCAACATAAGAGGAACAAAACCAATAAAGGCGAGTCTAAAGGAAACCATTAGCCTGTACACTGACGGCTCTAAGACCAAGGTGGGCACACAGGCATATACTCACCAACCATAAACCTGAAAAATCGGATGGAGAATGGGCGCCGAACCCAGCGTGGTTCAATCCGAACTGACAGCCGGCAACTATAGCGGCTTACGAAATTAAAAGCCGCAACATCGCCAACCATACGATCTGTATTTATACAGGCAGTAGGCAAGTATTACTAGCCCTGAAAAGACCACGAATTACTTCGGGACTAGAACTAGAATGTCATCAAGCCCCTGACTAACATCTCTCCAAATAATGTGGTCAACCTAGCCTGGATCAAGGGACATGACATATCTAAAGGTAATCATACCGCTGACTCGCTGGCCAGGGCGAGCAGACTAGTTGGTCCCGTCCCCACCACTGGACTGACAACAGCCGCGATTAAAGACATCATTAAAGAATACTTCCATCGACTGTTTAAAGGAAAATGGGATGATACTACAAACTGGAATTTTGCAAAAATTATGCTGAGCTATCCGCATTACTAATAGCGAAAAAACCTTATGATGTCCAGAAGGAACCTCCGAACACTAACGGGCGTTCTAACTGGCCACTGCGGGCTACGAGGACACCTATTTAAAATGGGTCTAACGAACACAGGATTATGTAGAGGCGGGGTGAACAAGAAGATGAGACCGCGGAACAATTCCCTTTGCGATTGTCCCGCCCTCACATTCGAACGGAACTCCATGCGGGGCACGAATTGGCCATTACTGGCCGAAATTAGGGAGATTCCACATAAAGACGTCGTCAACTATTTTAAATCAATGGGTTTGGACGACGCAGTGAATCTCCCGCCTATACAGAGGAAGCACAAAGGACCTACTGAGGTCTAGGGCAGGGGTATATTACCACCCTCTGAACATTCAGTTTAGATCAGAATCTATTCTTTTTGGGACGAACAATTTCAAAGAAATCATTTTAACATTATAAAACGAATTGGGATAACGGATCCTAGTTTCAAATCGATTCTTAGATTAAATTTCCCAAAAAGGATTCGATTTCTGCCCAGCTCTGCTAGAAATGTTAATGTTATACACCCATTATTTAACGACTTAAATGTTTTTAATTTTTACAAGACGACTTTCCTTATACTTACAATCGCTCAACTTACCTATTTTGGAAGTTTCTTGTAACTGTACATATTCCACCCTTTCCCGAAAACATTTCAACCACCTCCCCCGCATCACGATATTGTGGACAAATGACGTGAGCCCTCTGTATGCCCCGCAGGATAAACTAGAATCCTATTTTTGTTTGGACAAAGACGAGAATTTCGTCTTTGGTTTCCCTTTATTTTAAGGTAAATAAAATTACAATCTTCTTCAGGTTCTATGAGCCAGGGTTGTTGCAGACAATACCTTAAAATTAGTGCAATATTTTAAGTTTCTCATAACCATTAAAATTTACATAATAAGAACTTCTAAAATTCAACGCAGTTATTTTTATTTTTATTTTTTTTATTAAAAAATTTGACCTTTTTAATTAAACTATTTTCTTAATATTAGAGTGTATGATTTTTAGACACAAACTACCTTTAAAAAAAAGATAACTTATAAACATGTTTTATAGTTTACTCGCCTGGAATGTTTCTAAAAATGGGACCACTTTGGTTCTGGTCCAGGGGTATAGTCACTGAGACTGCTCAGCTCTACTGTGCCTTATGAACTGGCGGATCATTTAAAATGGCAAAAAAATCGCTTAAAGAACCCAAAAAAATCAAAACACTTACTTACGTCTCGTTGGCAAGCCTGCCATAGTTATCAAGATTGACTTAAATAAACAATAAAATAAAAATAAAAATTAAATTTGTAAGAATTTTGCTGTAAAACTTAGAAGACTCTAAGAACTTTTTTATTGTTTATAACGTTCTGCCATTAAACGAGTTTTTTAAATAACAAAATTTTTTGACAAGCTTCATAAAAAATTAAAGATTTCTTAAAATCCCCTAAGTTTTATACCAAAATTCTTACAAAGTTAATTTAATTTTCTATTTAATTTTTATTTAAGTGGCGGTGGCATACTTGTCACCGAAACGTTAATAAGTGTTTTAAATTTTTAGGGTTTTTTTAAAGGATTTTTTTTTTTGTTTCAAACGATCTGTCAGTTCATGAGGCTCAATAGGGCTGAGCAGGTTTAGTTCTCTATAATCCAGGACCAGGACTGAAGAGGTAACATTCTCTAGAAACTTTCCAGAAAAGTAAATCAAACAAGAATATATTAAAATAGATATTTTATGAAGTTACCACATATAGGGTCAAAAACAAATATAATTTTTATTACATGTGACCAAATTTTGGTTTGTATATAAAACACAGTTTAGTATGACTTCACTTTCAAGAAAATGTATCTGGAATAAAGCATTGTTAAAACTAAGAAGTTTCATGTAGTGATGAGCGAGACCGGTCTTGGTATTGCGGTCAAGCAATACAAAGACCAAGACCGGGGTATGCAAGACCAAGACCGAGGGGTGCAAGACTACGCAAGACCAAGACCGACCTGCAAGACTCTTGCACTTTTGTCCTTTTTTTTAAATTTTAATATTTAATTTTTATATTCAATATACAGAGGTATTTCATACAGACATGACAAATATGTGTCGAGAACTGTCTAAGAAGGCGATCATTTTATGAGTAACAGGTTTTTTTAATAAATTATTAATTAAATTGATCACTTTGTTTTTTAATAAAATTATCTAAAAACGATAACTAGTAGATTCAGTAACATGTTTCAAAAATAATAAGATTGTGACTCAATGGTTCGACAAAACTCGATATTTCCAAAACCGTTTACGACAAAAAAAACTAAATACAAAAGTTATAGAAGTGAAAATTCTTACCTAATCCCAATATATTTTTTTTAAATTGGTATATAGTTACTTATTTTATCAAAAATTT
>JAHBCN010025606.1:0-11113 GCA_019359885.1 Listronotus oregonensis | reverse complement strand
ACGTTAACATAAAAGTTGTTAAAAATTAACTATCCTATGGAAATGTCACATTCTAAAAGAAAAAATAAATTACAAAAATATATTCAAAAAACGAAGCAAAAAAAATTTTACCTCATAATTTTTTTTCCACGTAAATTTAAGTAGGTATAATTAAAATGATTTTGGTAAAAGTCTTTAAGATTTGTAATAATCGAGATATTAATTTTCAAAGTTGGCTATTTTAATCGTTTTTTTTTTATTTTTAATGGTTATCAAGAATAATAATTAATTAAAAACTTACGTCAAGTGCAAATGTTGTTTAATACTAGTTTGACATATAGCTTGAGCTTTTATTAAATTAGAACTTCCAAAATTCCATTCTTTAACATTTTTTACATGGTTACTTAGAAATAAATTCTCACCTTTTTTTATCAGATCATAGCCGTAAATCTGGTACATTTATTTTTTGAAACCCTCACTTTATAATTACAATGTTTGACATTTTTTTGATTTAATAATGAATTTATAATTACTATAGCGATCAGTATAAAATTCAAATTCTCTCCCATACTAAATGCTTAATTTTGCCACCATTAGCGCTAGTGCATAATCACAAGGTTACGCAGGTTCTCTACAGTGTGTCCCAAATTGGTGGGGAATGTATGGGGATCTTGGAAACCACGATAGATAGAAAATCGGTTAAATGGGGAAAGTTTTGGACAATTATGTTAGTAAGCTAATTCCATTTACTACATGGTTTTATCTATTCAGGTTTTTGAGAAATTTTAAAAAAATCTAAAACATGCATTTTTGAAAATCGGCCATATTTTTTTATAAGTGAAAAATTTTCAAATCTGTAAAAACTTCTTCAAAACAACTTTTTTTGTTGAATATGACCGAGTAGTCAATTTTTATTTTTCACGTTTCGGGTTTTTAGAATCATCATGAACTTTATT
This sequence comes from Listronotus oregonensis, assembly GCA_019359885.1. Lineage (NCBI taxonomy): Eukaryota > Metazoa > Arthropoda > Insecta > Coleoptera > Curculionidae > Listronotus > Listronotus oregonensis. The sequence goes on along the minus strand of JAHBCN010025606.1, from coordinate 10,178 downwards.
TTTTCCTATGGACGCCATATTGGATTTTTACGCAGCCAAATAGTGCTTTTATTGTGATTTCAATAATGTATAACATGTTATAATTTAAGAGTTTATAACCTCATTTATTTCAAAAAACAAATATTTTCTCAGTTGGCCTTGATTCCGGCGAACGTCATTTTTTTTTGTAAACAATTAAATATTAGTAATTGGCAAAATAAACAAGCTGAACAGGCATTTTACAGAAATGTGTTCGCGAACATAGCTATAACGTTAATACCGTGTTACAACAAAACTACACGTAACAAGTTAATTGCAACAAGTAAAAACAAAAACAATGAAAAGTGGCTAAACTAATATTTCTACTAAAGTGAAGATGTAAAATAACGACCCAAAATTCAAAATGTTGTCCATTTCTCTCAACATATTAACAATATTTTTTTAAATAGTCCCAACTACCCTATGAATGGTTGACTTAGGTATGTGAAATTCGCTATCAACATCCCTGGCTGAAGATGTTGGATTTTCTTTAAAATGTTGGTTAACTGCAGCATCTCGTTGTCGATTTTCTTCAACGTACTTCTTAGGTCGTGGTTTTTTAAAACTTCCGAATTCTGCCTCTGTAGAGATCACTGACAAGTCTGATAGCCGTTTTTGTCTCATGGGAGTTCTAAGTTTTAATTTTGAAAAACTTCTTTTAGCTGTTGTCAAAAAAAAATCCGGATTTCTTTTTAATTATTTCATTTAAAACCAATAAAAGTTCCTTCCGTTGTAACACTTTAAATGTCTTATACAGGTCACAGAGGCTTTAAAATATTTGTTAAGTTTGAACTATTAATATAACTAAACAGCAGTAATACGCATTGAATTTGAAGTACGATTCCGGGTCTGAAAATCTACCATCTTCTGATAACTCACAAAAATTCGCTTCGTTATCTTTCGCCTTTTATTTTTAAAAACAGTTGTTACCCCCACCTTTTAGCTAGGTTTCTGGACTCGTTTAGGTAACCATGAAAGAGATTCTCATTTTGCTCAGTCTATTTTAAAATTCTATTTTTCTGTAAGCTATTATTTTTATGCTGTAAAGCAGTCTTTCTCAAAGTGGGCGATAACGCCCCCTTGTGGGCGCTGGAGGCCTAAAGGGGGGCGGTAAGGGACCCAGAAAAAATTGGGGGGCGCTGATGTGATTTTAGGGGCGATGGGTGATTTGTAAATTCAGTCACTTTATATTTTAAAATTCACTGAAATTAAAATCCTTTTAATACAGAACATCAATTTATTATTTCATATTTTTATCCTATTTTATTGTATAAATATAAATTAAAAATATATTAAATAATTAATATTTTTAATGCGTTCACAACGCTATTTATATCTTAAGATATTAAGTAATAGGTATCAAACACTGAAAGATATTCGTGTCTTCAAGTGTCGCAGGTGAGGTGCCCACCTCCGAAGACACGTGTTAAAAATATTTTTAATGTATATATTGTTGCGGCCAAGCAGAGCACTTGCAAACGCGGGATTTTTTTATGTACCTAACCTAGTAAAAATAAAGAAAAAATAAAATTAAAATTAAAAGGTTTAATTATAAATCCACGTTTGGCGCGAAAAAATATTGTACGATTTATTTGTGCAATCCTGTATTTTAGTACGTCAAGGTTCGTCGGTCTGTGTTTGTGTGTCTGTGACCGTCCGGCGACTGACGTTACTAGAGGTGTGTCGTTCGCGAACGATTCGTTTAAAAAGAACGAATCGGTGCACTGTTTCTAATAAATTAATTCCCTGTTTTTAATGAATTCGAATCGTTTTTGAGCCACTTGCTTGATCGCTCTGCGATAAATAACGAACCTAGTTTGGAAGATTCGTTTTGTTCATAAAGTCACTACGTCAGAATCGGATTCGAACTCAAAGATTTGGTAATTCGGTATTTTATGACGGCAAATCGGTCGCTTTTGTGCTACAACCTGGCAAGTGGGGAGCGGTCTGTTAGATTTCGATTTTGCCCACATTATCAGAGGTGTATTAGGCAAACAATTTAACTATCACATTTTTTTATGGAATTCAAAACCGAGCGAGTCCGACCGGCATCATAATAAAGTGAATCGCTTGCGAACGAATCTTTTCAAGTGAATGAATCAAATGAATCGATTCAGTAAAAAGATTCGAACTTTCAACAGACGCGACGTTCCTCCGCATGCACCCATCGCACTTGCTCGCCCTCCCGCAACTCCACCCGCTACCCCGATTCTCTTAATATTTTAAAGTTGAATTAATATTGCTCAATGTTGATTATTGTTAATTTTGAATAAAAGATACTCTTAATATTGTAAAGTTGCATTAATGTGCTCTCTCTGGTAAGAAAAGTGTCCTTTAGAATATAAGTTTAATAAAACTCCAGGCGAGACTAATATATTATTGCGATTTTTAAGGTCAAAAAAAATGGGGGGCGCTACAAAATAACTGATTTTTAAAGTGGGCGTTAGACGAAATAAGTTTGGGAACCTCTGCTATAAAGCGTTAGAACCTGGGTTAATGAAGTCAAATAATATAGGGCAACAGGCCCTATAGAATCGTAGTTTTCTAAAATATTAATTATAATTTTTAATTCGTTATATTCTGGTTATTTATGAATATTTTTTCTTTATAGCCGATAAAGTGTCGTGACTTGAAGACCATCTAGTGGGACATACTTTCTTAAGGGTAATTTTGTATTTTTTCGATTTATCGTTACTTAAAATTAACCAGCGTTTTGAACCAAAAAAAGGATATATTTTTTTCCAAATTATCGAAAAGATGACCCCTCAGGAATCTTGAAAGATGAAAATTTACGAATTTTTGTTTACACATGTCGGGGCCCCTGTAGCCCGGGAGCCCCGTATCATTAATACGGCTGATATGGCGGTAGCTACGCCCCTGCTAATGATATAAATGCATGTTGCCATAGGGCAACCTGGTGCCATATCGTTTAAACAATTGCAAGGAATTTTTTATTTTTTAACCGGACAATTTTTTTTACATTGTTCATTGAAATACAAAAAAAAAGGTTTTATGACTTTTTACGATAAAGTAAATATTTTTGGAGATATGCATTTTTAAAGGTTCAAAAAATCTCAATTTTGAGTACTTTGGACCCATGAAAAATATATTAAAAAAAGAATTAAATATAAAAAATATTTATTTTTATTTTCTCTACATAGCCCAATCAAATAGTACATTGTAGCAAGCATGAAATAGGCTATTTAGTTTTATTGATTTAATGGGTCTATTAGGGTGCTAATACTAGTAATCTGTCGTTTCCCACCAAAATTTTGATGGGAGAACTTTTGGCAGCCCAAAAACCACGTTTTTTCGATATATTCCGGAAACTAATAGTCCTATCGATTTCTTATTCTTGTTCTTTTTTAAAGAACATTAAATTTCCTACAATTTTCATTAACTAAAGTCCCGTCTAACTTTAACAGCAAGCGATCTGCCCGTCAAAAATTGTATTTTTTTGCCAACATTGCACAAAATCGCCAACTTCTATTAGCTCCTTCATATTTCTTTATAACTCGAAGTATTATAAGAATTATAAAATTGGTTATGTTTTAAAATGGTTGACTTAAAAAAGCCAATAAAGTTTGTATTTATGAAAGAGGATAAAGACTTAGTTCGAAATGGGGAACATATTATCAACGCATTAAAACTTTATGTGAAGGTGATTCTGTAACAATCTCATACAAAATGCTATTTACTATGTTTGATGAAAGTGTTTTAAATATAGTGTTTCAAATATATTGGTTTGTCAAGTTTCCATTGTTAAATTCGTTTTTTGAGTGCCTGCTGTAATCATATCGATTACAAATTAAAAGTTGGCAAGTCAATGGCGAAGAAAATAAAAACATATTTAAAAACAACAAAAAAGAATTCAAAGTGAATTTGAATCTAAAATGGTACTAATAACTGATAAACCTAAGCCTGGGTATGGCTCCACAAATGATAAAAATACTGCTAGGCGTTTTATCCATAACCCACAAATAAGTGCAGAAATCACAGGAGTAAATTGTAAATTAATTGAAAATTTTTGTTTAATTTTAAAAAATTTCTACAAATAAATTTAAATTTTTATTAGATCCGACAAAAACATTATATTTATCTTTGTATAATTGGTACTCTATGCCCAGTACAGTTTATAAGGTATTAGTTTACGGGGGTGATATAATCGAATTTTTTGACTTACCAGTTGGTCAGCTTTCGGAGGATGCTTTAAAAGCAAGACATAAAGAATGTCGAAAAATTCAATTAAATAATGCCCGTAAGTGCTCTAGAATATTTTCGAATACTTATATAATTAAGACGCTTTATTACATATATCCGATCCCCATTTAGCTAGCCTTGGAAAATATTAATCTGAGGAAAGCTCTACCAAATTTGATTTTCAGTTAAAAAAGAAATGTGTTTATTAAAAACCCTGTGGAATCCCCTATTTGTTCAGATTTTTCCTTACTTAAATTTAATTGAAGAATCAAGTAGTTCTAATTCAAAATAATTAGCCTAAAATTTTATTCATGATGCATTTTTGATTATTTATTTTGTTTTGCAAGCTATTGCTAATTTTAAGAATTGGTTTTTATATCAAGTAGTTTTATATTAAAATTTATCTACTTATATGTTTTATTTTTAAAATTTAAAAAATTAAGTAAGCTCTGTTGTATTTTGGCCACACAGTATACATGAAATTATCATGTCAAAAATCCCCAAAATGAAAAATCGACGGCCCCGCGTTTTTTAAAAAAAAAAAACACCCAAATTTTAATTAATTTTTTTGGGGGTTTTTAGGGAACACTGTATACCCTAGTGGGGGCACAAACCTTTAAAAACCCTTTTTTGTATGAGCGGGGGGGCTGTAGATAACAATTTATTTTTGTTTTTAAATTTTTTTTTAAAACGAGCTTGTTTTTGGGGCCCGACATACCATAAGATCGTAAAACTGTGCGGTACCCCCCCCTCCCACCTTCACTCCTCCGCTCAAAAAACCAAAAAAGGGGGTTTTTGTAAGTCAACCATTTTAAACCCATAAACAATTTTATGATTTTTTATTATACTTTGGACGAGTTATAAAGAAAAAAGGGAAGGGGGGTTAAAAGGGGGTTTTGGGGTTTTTTTGGGGAATGTTGGGGTTTGAAATTTTTTACGGGCTGTAGCTCGCTTCCCGTTAGAGTTGGGGAAAACTTTAGGGGGTAAAAAATTTTAGGATATTTAATGCTTTTTAAAAAAAATACTTAAAAAATCGAGAGGGCTATTAGTTTTGGGGAAAATAGAAAAAACTAAAAAAACCCAAAAAAAAATTGTGTTTTTGGGGGTCAAAAGCCCCCTAAAAAAATTTTGGAAATCCACAAAAAAAACTTTACTAAGCCTAATGGGGCCAATTAAAACATTAAAACTAAATAGCCATTTAAAATTAACCTTATTTTAAATTACAATTTAATTGGGCAAAAAAAATTTTAAAATACCCCCCCAATCGGGATTCGGGGCGATTCCGTAAGTCTATCGTGTCTTTTTTTTTTTTTGGCGTAGAACCAGATCAAACCTGTTAGGTTTCTTTGAGTATGTCACCGGGCACATGAAATCGTATTTTACGACATTTTTTTGTGGTCTCAAAAATTTTAAAAAATTTAAAAAAAGTGATTTTTTTTAACTTAAAAAAAATTGTTTTTTTTTTTTTTAACCCCCAAAATTTTTAAAAAAAACAAAATAAGGGGAAATTTTTTTTTTTGTTTAAATTAAACCCCCCCCCTGTAGCGTTTTAACCCCTTATAAACAGTTTGGGCAAAACCCAAGTTAAAACCCAAAAAACATATAAACTAAAAAAAAATATTCTTTATTGAAATTTTCAACAATCGATAAACTTTTTTTTTTTTGGGAAAAAATTTTTTTTTAAAATGCAGCGAAAAAAAATATAGCCAAATAATAAAAAAAATTTTTTAAAAAAAAAATTTTTTTTCCCAGAGCGAAAAGTTTGGCAACAGCGTTTTTTTTTTTAGACGTAAAAAAGTATTATCGGGACCCAATAGCCCCGCATGCGGATAGCGTGGTAAATTAAGTAATACATTAGTAGTGGTGGTTTTTAAATTTAGAGTGTGCTGTATGTATTTAAAATTTTAAAAAACAAGGGGAAGGGGAAATTTTTTGTAAGAAAATTGTGTATGATTTTATAAAATCTTTTTTACAAAGACCTAGAACAGCTATTAATTCTCAACTGTTTGGGCGGGGCCACCATGGCAAAAATTTGGGCCGCGGAGAAATTTTTTTACTAGCCCCCCCGGGCAATTTTCGATCCGCAAAAAAAAAATTTCTTATTAAAAAAAAATAATAACTATATTTTGGTCCGGGGCCAAAAAAAGGGTTTAGAAACGCTGCCCCCAGAAAAAGGGTTTTAAAACATTACTATTAAGTGCTAAAAAAAGGGGGACAATCTAGAAAAAAAAAATTTGTCAAAAAAAATTTTTTTAAAAGGCGAAATTAAAATAAAATATCATAAAGACTGTCGTAAAATTCCACAGATTCTAAAATTATTATCATAATTTGCAATCAGACAGCGGCGCCGCGCCGGTCCTTCAAATTATTGTGACACTAAACTTAAATGCGATAGTTTTAATTTTAAAAAAAATGTGTTTTTTTTTGCAGCAATAGTAAAAAAAAAAAAAAAAAAAAGTTAAAAAAAATCTGTTTAAACAAGTAATTTAAATTTAAAAGGTACCTTCATAGTATATTGGGAAAAACCTTTATTTTTTTTTTTATATTTTGATTGAAAAAAATAGAATTTCAATTTTATCCTTATAAATCCTAAAAGCTACCTAAAAAAAAAAGAAAAAAAGCTGCCAGGAATAGAAACGACATTAATATGATATCTAAATTACGTGGCTATAAAGTTTTTTTTTGGTTTTTGATGAGAAATATAAAAAATTATGTTACCCCCACTACATCTCTGAAAGAAAATAAAATCGCACAAAAATAGGAAAACGGTTTCCGAACCTACACGTAAATATTCCCCACAAATATCTACCTTTTCTGCGAGTTTGGGGTAGTGTTTTTCAGATAGTTTTTTTACTTCCCAAAGAAATGCCAAAAAAATTTAAACTTTATTAAGAGCTGCTGTTAAAAATAGGCAATGGCTTTATGTCAACCCAAAATTGAATTTCCAACATGTACTTGTGTGAAAGAAGAAAAAAAATTTTTAAAGGGGGAAGTGTAAATTTTTCCTGCAATATCATTATTAAAGATTTTAAGGCAGAAATGGATTAAATTTACGTAAAACCCCAATAAAAAAAACCCAAAATAACTACTTACATTACATTTTTAGTCTGTAAAAATCACCCACGGAATTGGACGATTTTTAAATTTGCAATAAAAAAATATTCTTTAAGTATTTTTTTTTTAAAGGGAAAAAAAAGGGGGATGATGTAGTTTTCACCAAGAAAAGCGAAAAAAAAATTCAAAAAAATTGGCATTATTTGACATTTTATTTTAACTATTTACGATTTACATGTAATAAATTCATGCATCGCTTCAAGACGTTTACAGTGTTGCTAAAGGGAAAAAAAAAAAAAAAAAATTTTCCGTTACCATAAGGATAATTTTCATTAAATCAAAAAAATTTGAATTTCAAGCCAGTTACAAATATAATTGGGGGAAAAAAAAAAGCCGCTTTAATTTTAACCGCTTTTAACATGACCGACCAGAACGGCGCATTTATAAAAAAAAAAAAATTTCAATTTAACGGGGAAAAACCCCCAAAGGGGAATAATCAGAACTAGATCATAGTTTGAAAGTTGTTGTTTGTTAGTTCTGGTTAGTTTTTTATATAAAAAACAACCTTCAATAATAACAAATTATTACAAAAATTTGGCAAAAAATTGTTTTTTCGCATTTAGACATGTCAAAGAATAGTTTCCCCTTTTTCCCCCTTTATATGGGAAAAAAAAAATTTATTCCTGTTTAAAAAAACCTTCAAAGAAGCCCTAGTTTATTTTTAAATGTATGTACTATATTTCTCAAATTTAATTAAAAGACACAAAGGATCCGCAATTTTTTGTTGCAAAAAAAAGTTTAAAAAAAAATGAAGTTTAAAAAAGTATAATCAAAAAAAAAACGAATCCCGTGGTTGGTTTTTTTTTACCAGCAACCAAAAAAAAAAAATTGAATAAACCTACTTATTAGGTGGGTAATTAATAACAATGATTGATATTTTTAAAGGGTTTAAAAAAACTCCCCCTTGTTTTGGATATTTAAATTTTTTTCTTTTTTTAAACAACTTAAGCACCCCCTTGATCTGCTTTTTAAACCCCCTTTTGGGGTACAATTTTTTAATACCTACTACACTTCCACCGGACCGTAAGATCTTTGTAGTCGGTCGGCCGCTAAGCCCAAGCGCACAAAAATATGACTTTGGGGCCTTAAAAAAAATTTACTGACTCAATTTTTAAAAGGGGAACTAAAAAAATTTTTGTTTTAAAAAATTTTTTTTAAAATTAGCTACAATTTGTACGCAGCATGTATGTATAAAAAATTTTTTTTAAACCTTTTTTTTGATTGCCAAAATTACGCTAAATAAAAATAACAATTTTGAGTTTCGTACTATTTTAAAAAAATTTTAAAAAAAAAAATATCAGCTTTTGGGGACGTTGTTTGAAGCGCTATTGTGTCTACTTTAATCTAAAAAAAAAATTTAATTGATAGCATGAATATTATTAAAGATAGAGCAGTGGAGAAGTTAAAAAAAAGTGTTTTATTGAAAAAGATTTTTTTTTTTGGGTTTTTTTGAAATAAAAAAACCTCGACCAACTTAAAAAAATCGTAAAAAGGATTTTTTGTACACGATTACCTTAATTTTAAAAGGTCCCACTAAGTCTGGTTTGGCCCCCGCTTTTTTTTTTTTGAAAAAGCGACTTTTTTTTTCCCAAAATTTTTCTCCAATAATTGTTTATATCTGTTTTTTGATTGATCGCCGTCTCTCTGACTCATACTTTGCATCGGCCTTTTTTTGTCCTGAATCATTATTTATCATTTATCTTAAAAAAATTAATTTTAATAAAATTGTTAAAGAAAGCAATGGTAATAATAATAACTATTAAATTATATACAATTTGTTTTTATAAGTTTTTTTTTCCCAAAAATCAATTTTACAAAAGTTATTAGCTTTATTTTACTTGTAAGGGCGCGTAATAAACAATCAAAAAATATAAACAAAGAAGTTTTTTTAAATCTCAATTCTTTTTTTTACATATTTTTCATGAGCCCGGGGTTCAAATTTGAGATTTCTCGAACCCCTTTAAAAAAAAACTTTATCGTAAAAAGTCATAGAACCTTTTTTTTTTTTTGTTTTAATAAAGAATATAAAAAAAAATTGTTGGGTTGGAAAATAACAATTCCTTGCAATTCGTCGGTTTTTTTCACGTAACGACGTTTTCATAAATTTTTAAATTTAGATAAATGAGAATGGCGTTCTTAAAACATTTCCCCAACATCTCACATAGTGACGTATTAATATCGAACGGTCTTCAAGAAAACAAGAATATATTTTGTGACGTATCTAAAAAAAAAAAATTAAATTTAAGAAAGGACGTAATTTTAAAATACGCCAATACATGTGGGGAATTAAAAAAAAACGGGGAAAAATTTTACTGCCTGGCGTATCTAATGATACCTATGTCTTTCGTCGTTACCCCTTGGGGCAGCTGATTTTATTTGGTGTTTTACCGGCATGTAGTAATTAGTGGGTGTTCTATCTATTGTAGCATGGTGAGTTCCATCGCTGGGGCCCTGAGCACTGACGCCTAAGCCCATTATGCTCTACAAAACCCCCTTTAACATTTAATTTTTTCCCTACCCCCCTACTGTCCCCCCCGTATGCATTCCTTTTTACCGATATGGTGCTGTCGTTTTGCTTACTAGAGCCCCAACTTCCCCCCTAGTGATGCGAGTCCCGTGGGGTGGAATCTTATGTCATTTAGGCCCCCCATGCCGTACCTAGACATTTCGCCCCCCATTTCCCTAGTACTGGCAAAAATCTTTCATGTATGGCGTCCTCTTTCCCCTCCACACCATCTACATGTACTTGTCTCATTTTTCCTATCTCGTTGAGATAGTGTCTGTTTTACAATGACCTGTCAGTATGCCTGTCAGGTTTCTCATTTGCACCCTATTGCAGTCCCCTT
>JAHBCN010025605.1:0-11054 GCA_019359885.1 Listronotus oregonensis | reverse complement strand
CCATCAACAGTATCGGTGGGGGGAATCAACTCATACTTTGTTGATATTTCTGTGGGTAGGTGGGGTATGTTGATCGGGAAATTTTTTCCCTTGATCAATCTTTTCCAAAAATTTTTCAGCAAGGGAAATACAAATTTTTTCCCGGGGGTTTTTAACAAAAGTGTACTATCTTTCGTAAATTTTCTATTTTCCCTTATAGTTCTTCATCATCCATTTCATTAGCAAAGTCCAGGATCTCATGGGTCATATCTTTTAAAGCCCAACCCAAAACACATACATTCTTTCCGCTTATTAAATCGTCCAGCATCTTTAATTACAAAGAAAAATATGACTGTACTTTTTTATGTGCAAGTTTTGATTAGATATATGTATATATAATTAATTTTTAACTATGATACATTACATTAGATTAAAAAAAGATATATATATATATATATATATATATATATATATATATATATATATATATATATATATATATATATATATATATATATATATATATATATATATATATATTATATTTTTCCATTAAAAACCCGAAAGTTATTAATGCTCTAGAACTATTATAATTATTGGGAAATACACGGTTACTTTCCCCTTTAAATAGGTTAATGTATATTTACCTTCTGAAGCATTCATTGCCAAAAAAATATTTCGACATATTGTCAGAAACACGACTCGGCAAAAATACTGCGAATGTTTCGTTATTAACTCGATCGAATAGCGTTACTGGGAACCTTTTTCCCCAAACTGTGAATTCATAGGAAAAATTTTTTTAATAATGTAAGCAACCCCAAGCAGTTAAATCAGTTAGTTTTTTACGACAAAAAATTTCATTTTTTTTTTATTAATCATACTATTAATATTATCTAAACTTTTTTAGTAACGTTCATATTTAAAAAATTTCCTTTTATTCAATAATGTACCTTAAACAAACACTTGCAAAGTTAAAAAAGACAAAAAGGAATACACCCCGATGCTTGGTACACCAAAGCCCCCTTAAAAAAATACCTGCTTATATTATTAAAATACCCCCCCCAATTTTTTTATGGGGAAGGACAAGGGCAAACACCCCTTTTTAAAACCCCTTTTCCCATTAAAATCAAGGGCAAATTTGTATAAGCACTACATTATTAACCCCAATATTCTTTCTCTAATAATTTAAAATTTCCCCCGCCTAAGTCAGTGTCATTTTCATTTGGCAACATCGGTACCGTTGGGCGAAATTATTAATCAAAAAGAAGAGTGGGAGGGGGAAAGAAAAAGGGAAACGCCGGGAAAAAGAAAAGATAAAACGGGGTTTAAGTCATCAAACCCAAATAAATTTGGATAAACCCTTTCACTCACTTTAAATTTAAGGGGGTTCCCGACAAAATATTTAAAACCCGCCAAATTTTTTTTTTAAATTGGGCCATAGAAAGAAGACAAGTCAAAAAAAGTAAAAAAGTGTAAATTGAACAATAAATTAAAGTAATTTTAAGCTTTCTTTTAACATTTTGGGCATTGTAACAAGATTAACTTGGGAGTGACAAAGTCAGTTGTCACTCCTAACTTAAAAAGTAAAATAACATAAATTAATTTATAATAATAAATATTGATACTGATGTATCTTTAATCTCCGTAAAAAATAACACTTAGTTACCTTTGCTTAATCCTGAATAAATATTTTCTCTAAACAGAAAAATTAATGCAGTTCGTTTTAATAGGCAAAAAATTGTTCCAATAATACTTTTTAGCCCCAAATATTGTTAAAGATTTCTGCTGGGTAGAATATGTTAAAAAATAACAGTTTAATTTATAACATGTAAAACCACAATTAATTATATTAAGATAACAAAATTATCTGTATTACATTTTCGGGTTTCATTTAAAATATTATTTTAATTATTTTAATTAGATATAAAGAATAAAAAAATGATCCCTTGCCAGGGTGTTCAACATAAGATTTTTTGTATATTTTCCGTACATTTTTTATACTTCAAAAGGGTTTAAAATTTTACAATGTATAACCTTATTTTTTTAGTCCCAAGCTAAGGTTATTTTTTATAACACAAAATAGAAAATATATATATATATATATATATAATTATTAATACAGTTAAGATATAACTAATAGGTTAAACATATTTAAAAGGGATTTTTAGATAAAGGCAGATAACTAAAAAAAAATTGCCATTGTTTTTTTTTTTTTTTCAAAAATTCCTATTATTTTGTAATCTTTTTTGTTTTCCTTTTCCCCCTTATTAAACAAAAAAGGGGGTTCCCAAAAAACTTACACGTATTGAACGTAACCCATAGCACTGTCAATTTTTTCATAAAATTAATTCGTTTTTCCTATCTCGTTACGCTACAGTGAAAAAAACAAAAGGGGCAATCATTAAGTACCATTATCTGCAAACAATCATTTTAAAAAAAATAAGTAGAATAGGCTCAAAACTTGTATGTCAATGGGTTAAGTATTGCTAAAAAATATAATTTTTAGATGGAAAAAGTATTGATATGGTTTCTTAATACTTTAAAGTTCTTTGGCCACTGAAATTGTGAATTAAGAGTTTTATTTTTGATAACAGAATATTTATAGGTCAGGCAATATATAAAAACAGTTGCTTACTAAGCAATTTTTATATAATTTATGTCAATTACGACGTTTGACCTGGGAAAGGGGCCCTTTATCAGGTATATATGTATTTTTTTTTTAAACAAATTAACTCCCAAACAAAAATTTTTTTATTTAAATTTTTTAAAAAATATATTAAAATTTAATCTTTCCTTTAAAAATAAGGGGCCAAGAAAAAACCCCATTTTTTTTGTGTAATGAACATTTAGGGAAATTAAAAGTGACAAACAAACACTTAACATTTAACACAAATAAAAAAAATATATATATATATATATATATATATATATATATATATATATATATATATATATATATATATATATATATATATATATATATATATTATTTATTATATTTTTCTTTCCCCCAACCCCCCTTTCTCCCACGGCTAACACCCTACAATTTTTAAATAGGACGAGGGGTCATGTGGTAAATCATTTTACAGAAATTTTTATTTCGTACATTTTGACGTGCCAATTTTTAAATTTGACACTAGTATTGTGAAATAAAACTTCTTTGAATATTTAAGGAATTATTATTATTTATTTAAGCCATTAGGTAATAAATAGTCTTATCTAATAAATTTCTTAAAGTGTTCACCATTGTCTTTTAAGCAATAAAATAAACGCTGTTCATATTCTTGACGCACATTTTGAAAATTCTTCCTGAATATGGCCCTACATGCTGCTGTTATGCGATTTTTAAATTTTTGGGGGAGGAGGGGTTTCAATAAATTCCCAATTAAAAAAGGGCCCCCAAAGAAAAAAGTTGTTTGGGCTAAAATCAGATAACCTTGCAGGCCATTCTATTGGTCCTCTTCTCCCATCCAGTTCTGTGTAAATTTTTTATAAGCCAATCGCAAATATTTCGGGCCCAAGTGGGGGGTCCCTTTTAAAAAAATTAAAAGTTTCTTTAAAAATTATTGCGTTACCGACCCGCCCCAAATTTTTATTTTAATGGGAATCAATTAATTTTTTTAATGGTTTGGTAAATCTCCCCCGTCAGATTTTCATTGAGAAATAATGGACCTATTACAGAATCACCGAGAATTTCCGCCCAAACATTAACTTTTTCTGGGTACTGCGTATGACCCTTTTTAAAAATATGAGGGTTCCCATCACTACAATAGCTATAATTAGGTTTATTAACAGCTCCATTAACGAAAAATGTACATTCGTCAGTAAAAGAGCTATTTAGAATTAGATTTGGGATTTTGTCAATAAACTGAGTAATTTCTTCACAAAATTGTAGTCTTTGATATGGGTCAGTTTTTTTTAATGCTTGCAGAATGTGAATTTGGATGGAACTTGTGGAAAAAAAGTTTCCTTGTAAATTGAACCGAAGATAAAGGGGTTGATTCCGCCTTTCTGGGAAATATGTCCCCAAAAACCTTTAATTTTAATAGCTATATCAAGAGGGACCGGCTACGTTTTAAATTGGCTACCTATCCCATGGCTCTGAATTTTTGGAAAACCTGAATACAGTAAACGTGTGATGCATTTTTACCGGGGTGTCTTTCACTAAAAACAGCGGCAGTATTCCGAGGTCATTCATTACTTGCACAATAGAAAAGCACCATTTCAATTCTTTCTTTCAGAGAGTAAACCATTATTTAAAAAAATAAAACTATCCCTGGTTTTTGAATTTTTGGGAAAAACTTAATGCAGTTTAAAAGTGTGATACATTTTTGCCCTTTGGCACTAAAAATAGCGGCAGTATTCCCAGGCGTTCATTACTTGCAGAATAGATAAGCACCATTTTTAATTCTTTTTTTTTCAGAGAGTAAAAACCCTTTTAAACAAAATACAACTATCCCTGGCTCCGAACTTTTGGGAAAAATTAATACGGGAAACGTGGTGATACATTTTTGCCGGGGTGTCTGAAACTAAAAAAACTTCAGTATTCCGAGGTCATTCATTACTTGCAGAATATATAAGCACCATTTCAATTCTTTTTTTTCAAAAAAGTAAACCATTGTTAATACAAAAATACAACTATCCCATGGCCCGAACTTTTGGGAAAAGCTTAATACAGTAAACGTATGATACATTTTTGCCGGGGTGTCTGGCACTAAAAACAGCGGCAGTATTCCGAGGTCATTCATTACTTGCACACAATAGATAAGCACCATTTCAATTCAACCATTGTTAACACAAAATACAACTATCCCATGGCTCTGAATTTTTGGAATAGCTTAATACAGTAAACGTGTGATACATTTTTGCCGGGGTGTCTGACACTAAAAACAGCGGCAGTATTCCGAGGTCATTCATTACTTGCACAATAGATAAGCACCATTTCAATTCTTTCTTTCAGAGAGTAAACCATTGTTAATACAAAATACAACTATCCCATGGCTCTGAATTTTGGAATAGCTTAATACAGTAAACGTGTGATACATTTTTGCCGGGGGTGCGGGCATTTAAAACAGCGGCAGTATTCCGGGTCATTCATTACTTGCAAATAGATAAGCACCATTTAATTCTTTCTTTCAAGAGCAAACCATTGTTAATACAAAATAAACTATCCCATGGCTCTGAATTTTTGAAAAGTTTAAATACAGAAAACCCTGTGATACATTTTTGCCGGGTGTCTGGACTAAAAACAGGCAGTTTCCGAGGTCTTTTATTACTTGCACAATAGATAAGCACCATTTCAATTCTTTCTTTCAGAGAGCAAACCATTGTTAATACAAAATACAACTATCCCATGGCTCTGAATTTTTGTAAAAGCTTATTACAGTAAACCTGTGATACATTTTTGCCGGGGTGTCTGGCACTAAAAACAGCGGCAGTATTCCAAGGTCATTCATTACTTGCACAATAGATAAGCACCATTTCAATTCTTTCTTTCAGAGAGTAAACCATTGTTAATACAAAATACAACTATCCCATGGCTCTGAATTTTTGGAAAAGCTTTTACAGAAAAAGGGGGATACTTTTTTTGGGGGTGTCTGGCACTAAAAACAGGGGAAAATATTCCGAGGTCATTCATTACTTGCACAATAGATAAGCACGATTTCAATTCTTTCTTTTAGAGAGTAAACCATTGTTAATACAAAAAACCCATGGCTCTGAATTTTTTTTAAAGCTTATTACAGTAAACCTTTGATACATTTTTGCCGGGGTGTCTGGCACTAAAAACAGCGGCAGTTTTCCGAGGTCATTCATTACTTGCACAATAGATAAGCATCATTTCAATTCTTTCTTTCAGAGAGTAAACCATTGTTAATACAAAATACAACTATCCCATGGCTCTGAATTTTTGGAATAGCTTAATACAGTAAACGTGTGATACATTTTTGCCGATATGTCTGGCACTAAAAACAGCGGCAGTATTCCGAGGTCATTCATTACTTGCACAATAGATAAGCATCATTTCAATTTTTTTCTTTCAGGGGTAAACCATTGTTAATACAAAATAAAACTACCCCTTGGCTCCGAATTTTTGGAAAACAATACAGTAAACGATGATACATTTTCCCGGGGGTGTCTGACATTTAAAAACAGCGGCAGTATTCCGAGGTCATTCGTTACTTGCACAATAGATAAGCACCATTTCAATTCTTTCTTTCGGAGAGTAAACCATTGTTAATACAAAATAAAACTATCCCATGGCTCTGAATTTTTGTAAAAGCTTATTACAGTAAACCTGTGATACATTTTTGCCGGGGTGTCTGGCACTAAAAACAGCGGCAGTATTCCGGGGGTCATTCATTACTTCCACAATAGAAAAGCACCTTTTCCCAATTCTTTCTTTCAGGGGAAAAGAAAAACCATTTTTAAATTTACAAAATAAAATTTTGGCTCTAAATTTTTTGGAAAAGCTTAATCCCCAGTAAACGTGTGATACTTTTTTTCCCGGGGTGTCTGGCACTAAAAACAGCGGCAGTATTCCGAGGTCATTCATTACTTGCACAATAGATAAGCACCATTTTAATTCTTTCTTTCAGAGAGTAAACCATTGTTAATACAAAATAAAAAAGCAGGTATGTTTGTAAATTTTGATAACAACAAAGTAGGCTTGGTTTAAAGAGGTCGTAGATAACGTCAAGACTGCGTCGTTTTTACTGATTTTTTTTAGGTAAACCTTTATTTTTCTTAAAATTCATGGGATTAGGGCGACAGAGAACTAATTTTAAAAATTTACTATTATGTCTATCAACCTTAAAATGGGTGGTATTCAGCAGCGGTAAAGTCACATTTTTAAAAATGGGACGCCAAAATGTACAGAAAAAAAAGCTTTTTAAAAAATAATATATCAAACAAAATCTTGTCTCTTTTTAAAAATTGGGGGGTTAAAAGTAACATCACCCAAATTTTTTTCGAAAACCTTCCCCTCGATAAATTTGTTAACGTGTTTCGGCGAAATTCATTTTAGCCTTTTTTTAAAGGAACACTTGTATATATATATATATATATATAGATATATATATATATATATATATATATATATATATATATATATATATATATATATATATATATATATATATATATATATATATATATATATATATATATATATATAAAATATTTTTTTTTTTTCTATCTACAAATTTTTTTTCCAAAATATTTGGTTGGAAATAAAAAAAAAAGGTAAGTAGTTTAATCATAGTCTACATTAACTATTAAATCTCACAGAACTGCGAACGCCCTGTATGTAGCTGCTTTCATCAAGTGCTTAAATGCTATCATAAAATCTTTAGTCGTGGTAAAAATATAATTGAGATATATAATATTAGATTACACATACATATGTAAATAATTTGTATATAACAAAATGAAAATAATACTAAATGATGTACAGAAGCTTAATGTATTAAATGTTATCATAGTTAAATACAAAAAACTAAATTAATTCTATAGCTGCAGAAATTGATAATTTCTAAATATAAGACTTATTGCATTAATGTTGGTTAACTTAGAAAAATATGAATTTAACTTTAATAAAAAAAAAAGCATTTTATCACTTTAATAGGCAAGTATCTCAATCAAATTATGAACTCGGGACTGTATTTTTTTTAATAAGATATTTATAAGATTTTTTGCAATTTTTTCTTCTATTACTATTAACACGATTAATTAAAATCCCTAATTTTAAATGTATTTTCACGAGACTTGAAACCCTTTTGATTGGTCAACGTGATTGTTTTGGATTTTGTTGCTAAATATATAAGTATAAACACATAAACAAAAAATATATTGCATTGGTTCAAAAAGTTAGTAACTATGGTTACTTACTAAGTATTCTTCTCAATCAAAAATAAACAGATTATTGTTCCGGACGGAAATTAAGTTACTGTTACGTTTAGTATTTAGTCGCTGCTACAGCGTGAAATTGTGTAAGATATAATACTTTAAGTAGTATAAATAAGTTTAATGGGGGATTCAGCCAAGTCCTAAAAGATTGTCCAATCTCACATGTAATAAAGTATGTTGCAAAGTTGTGTTATGTTACTTTTAAATTTAAATGTAACCGTACCCAAACACCAAAATGGTTTTATGTACTTTCTTTAGTAATGTATTACTAAAATATTACATTTCGTATTTATTTACAAGGTTTTTTATTATAGTATAAACGTATATACTATGTATTCTTTTTTACAATATAAATCAGAAAAAATAGTAGGTACTTTATGAACTTACTATTTGCTTCGGGTTTCCGATTTAAAATCTTGTACATTAAAAGGTAAACTAATATATACAACCTAACGGTTTATAAATTGTTTTTCATATTAACATTAACATATTTTTTGTTAGAGCAGACCAAAAAAAAAAACATAATATTCCAAAAAAAACTTTATTTATTATTCTTACAAAAAACAGGTAAAATAAACTGTAAACTATAAATCTATAAACCTAGACAGCTAAGGTACAGGCTTTAGCACTAATGAAAAACAAAAATAAGCGCTTATCTAAAAATAAATAAATCGCCTATGTTAACAGGACAAGTTTTAGGATAATCTTCAGGGAAAATTTTAAAATAACAAAAATTTATCAGATTTATTTTAAGAAGATAGTTTGTCCTTTAAAAAAATTTTCTTTAATTCTTATATAATTTAAAAATTAATGTTAAAACATATATAAGTTTCCCTACCAATGATCCATTAAATTATTAAAGTACCAGCAGATGAGAATTATATCAATGGGATGTACCCCAAATTTGGAAAAAAAAAGTACATAACATGTGTTTTACATACAAGCATTTGTACCATATTTTTTTACTATATGAAATAATATATAAGGAAAATAATAAGAATCAATTTTGGGGTTTAAATTTACAAATAAAAAAACTTCTTAAAAAAAGGGGTAGTTAATTTTAGGGAACCTCCCCAAATTTTTTTTTTTCAAAATTTTAGGGTTTGGGGGGGGGTTTTTTATGAGCATGCGTCAAACATGTCAATTTAACGATATACGAAAAAATTTCGAAAATTTCAACTATATGATTTTTTAATATAAACATCGAAAAAAATTTTGATCTACTAAAATATTGGGGCATTTGGGAATCTACACCCTTAACATGTCAAAGTCATGATCACAGGTAATTTTTAAATAATCGGCAGATTTTTTGCATAATTGCTAGATAAATATCAGTAAAATGTTAAGGTTATACTGGCCTACAAAAATCAAGTGACCTACGTACTAAACATGTCAATTTCACGGGGTATTGTTTATTTTAAAAATATTTGCGATGAAATAATGAACCAGCTTACAAAAATTTTGGGTAGAATAATGTGACCTATAAAAAAAGGATAAAAATACTGATTCGAAATATAGAAAAAAAAAGTATTATATTTTAATTAATTAGTATTTTTTACTAATAATTTTAGTCAGAAATGACTGCAAACAATGCAAAATATAAGAAAAAATGCACTTCTTTTCATTTTTAGATTATTTCTTAATAATACCCACAGAACAGTTAAATACTATGTTTAGGAACGCACAAGTTTAAATATTTATTATAAAAAAAAATTAAAATTTGAGAAACCGTTTGTCAAACTTCAAGGTATCTAAAAAAATTAACTGCTCTCATAAGTCCATT
The DNA here is from genome assembly GCA_019359885.1 of Listronotus oregonensis. Classification (NCBI taxonomy): domain Eukaryota; kingdom Metazoa; phylum Arthropoda; class Insecta; order Coleoptera; family Curculionidae; genus Listronotus; species Listronotus oregonensis. The sequence goes on along the minus strand of JAHBCN010025605.1, from coordinate 1,387 downwards.
AACTATGATTTATTTTTTATAAACCATTTTTATATTTTAATTATTTTTGTTTTTATTACCTAAAATTCAATTAATTATATTTAATTTAATATATTTTAAGTAAGTCTTAAATAAATTTAATGTAATGTGATTTTTTAAAATGTTCCTGCAAAATTTGAGATTTGAAATAAGTCGCAAAAAATCGAATTTTTTGGCTTACAATTTTTTGTCAATTTAAAAAGCTGCTTTGGATGTTAGAAGGGTTAAAAAAAACTTACTTAACGTTTTCTTTTAATATAAAAAATAAGGAACAAAATTTAAGTTAAAGCGAATTGGTATTTACGGCTCTTATAATTTAATTAACTATGATTTTTTAAAATTATTTTAATAATTTAATTATCGTTCTTTTTTTTTATTACTTAAAATTATTATTTAAATTTAAGTTAATATATATTTGAAGTAATAAAACATTATTTCAGAACTAAAAAAAATTAAATTAATTATTTAAGACACTTTTAGAAAGAAAAAAAAATTACTTACCCAGCAGTATCCTTAACAAGCAATTTGATTTTTTAAAATTTGCCTGCAAAATTTAAGATTTAAAATATGTTAGAAAAAATGATTTTTTTAGCTTTAATTTTTTTGTTAATTTAAAAAGCTGCTTTGAATAATGGAAGAAACTTACAGGGCAAAAAAAACATACTTAACGTTTTATTTTAATAGAAAAAATAAAGAGAAAATTTTAATTAAAACAAATTGGGGATTATAATTCAATGAATTATGATTTTTTTTTAAACCATATTAAAAATTTATTTATTGTTGTTTTTATTACTTTAAATTTAATTAATAATTTTTAATTTAATATAATTTTAGTATAAAAACAGTAGTATTTTTCTACATTCAATAAAAAATTATAAAATATGAATAAAAGATATTCATGTATTAAATACTACATATTATTATTATTCTTTTTTATTTAAATTGTTAAAATAGTCTAATAGTTAATTATCATCATTATTAGTGAAATCGCTTTTATCGGTGCTGTCGTAATAGGAGGAAAAACAGTTACCCCAGCAGGTAAAATTAAAATTATTTTGGTATATATTTTTTTTAAATATGAATCGTTTATGATGTAGGTTATGTATTTCCTAATGTTTACATTTTAAAATCTAGTATGTCCATGAAATAGAAACGGTTATTCGTAAACTTTCAAAACATCATTAAATTGGCATATTTGATGCATGCCACATCAAAAACCCTTCCCAAATTTTCAAATTTTTAAAAAAAATGTACCCCAAAATAAATCCACTTACAAAGTTTTAGAGTATTTTCATTTTAAAAAATTTTTAGCCGGGACTGGGACCTATAAAGCTAACCCCATTAATTTTATTTTTTACTTTAAACTCTT
>JAHBCN010025604.1:0-11074 GCA_019359885.1 Listronotus oregonensis | reverse complement strand
TTTTTTTTATTAGTACCAAAATAAGCTATCATATCTCCCACCATATTCTTATATAGCGGCTGAACTTGTATTATATTTCTTCCTAAATATTTTCACCGGCGCATGCACCAAAATAGTTTATAAATATCGCAACTTATTAATTAAATTAGTAGTTAGGATTACAAGAAAAATCTCTAACGAAATATATTTCTTATATTTCGTTAACCTGTGCCCTTAGTATGTATCTCAAATCAGATCTAGCCTAATTAAGTTTTCTTCTACTACATTTAGTATTCTAGATTACTGTTCAGTTTTTTTTTTTCTACAGCTATCTGACTAGGTGAAGGAAACTTTTTTTTAATAAGAGTTCTAACGGTTTTTGCTTCAAAGAATTAAACAGCCCAATTTTTCCCCCCTTGTAGATCTCAATAAAGTAGCACAGAGTGCCAATACCATACATTATTACTTTGTATCAAGACGATCACAAAATCTAAAAACCTAAAAAACAAAGAGAGTCTAAGAGTTACCGCAAACGAAGAAAACCGAGGGAGTAACTAGTTTTAAGACGGTTTTATACACCTCTTTTTTAAAATTAGAAGCTGTTATGAAAGTATTTATTTATTTTATTTTTATTATTATTTTTTTTATTAATATTATTATTTTTATTGATTTATGTATTTATTTTTTTTTTAAAAAATAAATTTTTAAATTACCTTTGGGTTTTTTTTGGTAAAGAAAAAATTGGGAAAAAAAATTGATCCTTCGTATAACCCTTTTTTTTTAATAGCACCTACATACATTCAGTAAATCGGTTTTAGCCTGACAATAAGGGGTTTTTTTCAAATTGGTTAATGTTAACTTTTGGTTCAAAGGACTGTTTTGGTTTATTTTTTAAAAAAAAAAGTATTGATACCTTCTCCCAGTTTATTTTTTTTGGGTTTAATTAAGGGGAAACGCCATAAAAAAAAAATGGATGCATTTTTTTAATAACCAACATAAGAAGGCCCAAAATACCTTTTCAGAATTAATTTTTTTTTTTGACATAATTTGTCCAGTGTCAACCAATTCAGTTTGTTTCAATACAGAATTTTAAATTAAAGGTTGGATAAATTTGAAATTTTCCCGGGGAATTTGGGGTTTTTTTAAAATATTTGGGGATTTAATTTTTTTTCAATACCTAAATCTGCATAAATCTGCCAACGGGCAGACATTTATTGGGAATTTCATCACCAACAATTTTTTGTTGATTCTGGGTTTTTACCCAGGATATTAAGTAAGATATTAAAGTGATTTTGTTGCATTTTCTGCAATAAAACGAGAAATATAAATTATTTAAAAACAGTGATATAGGAAAAACACAATAAAATGTGTCAATTATTATGAATATTTTAGCTAAAAAACATTGTAGTACGGCACACCAATAACTACAATATACAATACAGAATTATTATTTATCCAAAAAAAAAAATAAGGCATAGGTCTATTACTGTAATATACATAGAATCCCTTTTATGGGTATGTAATATATAAAATAAGGCATACGTCAATTATCCCAAATATTTAACTTACTTTTTTTAAAGAAGAAAATGCTATAAGACAGTAGTCGATTATAACAATATATGGAAATGTATATAATATATAGAATAAGACATTTGTCAATTATTCCATTAAATATTTAACTTTCTTTTAACAAAGAAAAAAACTATAAGACAGTAGTCGATTATAGAAAAAAATGAAAATATATATAATATATAAAAAAAGGATTTGTCAATTATTTCATTCAATATTTAACTTTTTTTTTTTTAAACAAAGAAAAAGCTGGGGAAACAGTAGTCGATTATAGCAATATATGCAAATGTATATAATATATAGAATAAGACATTGTCAATTATTCCATTAACTATTTAACTTCCTTTTTAAAGGGGAAAAGCTATAAGACAATAGTCTATTATAGCAATATGTGGTAATGTATATAAATATAGAATAAGACATTCGTCAGTTATTCCATTAAATATTAAACTTCCTTTTGACAAGGAAAAAATGCTATAAGCCAATAGTCGATTACAAATATATGGAAATGTATATAATATATAGAATAAGACATTCGTCAATTATTCCATTAAATATTAAACTTCCTTTTTGGCAAGGAAAAATGCTATAAGACAATAGTCGATTACAGCAATATATGGAAATGTATATAAAATATAGAATAAGACCTAAGTCAATTATTCTATTAAATATTTAACTTCCTTTTTAACAAGGAAAATGCTATAAGACAATAGTCGATTACAGCGATATATGGAAATATATATAATATATGGGATAAGACATACGTCAATAACACTTCCGTCATTCATTAATATTTTGACAATACAAGTATTTTAACATTATTAAAATTAAAATATTTACCTTTGATTATTTATTAGCACTGAAACTCTTATTTATTTTTTTATATTTTTTTGTTTTGCGAATTTTTGATTTAGTTTTACGCAGTTGAAACAATTGGTGATTATATTTTTTGTTGCTCACCCTGTTTACTTTAGAACAAATGGTTTCTTCACTTTCAGAATCTAATAAACTAATAAAATTTGTTGTTTTATTATTTTCATGACGACGACGTTTTTTAATCGGAATCGAACTATACTAACCGGCACAAAATAATGCAATGGAGCAAGCAGGATACGACAACGGGCGGGTTTGCGAGTTGTTTATCTTTGGATTTGTGCTGACTGGTATGAAACATGCATACTACGTTGTGTGTAATAATCATTTCGGACAACAGCTCGGATAATTACGATCGATCATCCTTACAGGTAAGTCGATCAATCTATTAATTATCACAGTCTATATTTGAAGTAAAATAAATTTTCCTAAATCATTTTTGAAGAAAATGGTTTAAATGACAGTAAATATCATAATTAAACAAAACCTCAAAGTATCATTTAACAAGAACCTTCGGCAAAGCAAAAAGCATAATTTTACTTATTCGGTTGGGAGCTCTCTACATATACATCCGTTTGGAATATACTTTAAACCTAGAAAATACATATTTTATGTATACTTTCACTTTCACTAACTTAATAAACTTAATATCATCAAACATTTTGTATAAAAACCATATTTTTATAAAAAAAAAAACTAAACTATTGTTCTAAATAAAGTTTAAATATTTTCATGCACGTCACTGTATTAAAGGGTGGGTAAAACAGAACGTAAGAACATCGGATTGTTAGAATAAAGAACATTGGTCGGGGTGAGTGACTGCCAAGAGAGTGCCGTTATTGTCTTAACATAGGTCAGTGTTATGAAAGTAAAAACACATTTTTAATTAAAAAAAGCTGACTTAGCTAAAATAACGATTTTATCACGGCACGCACACCATTTTTTATGAGTACCACCATTTAAAGAAGTGAAAAAGGAAAGTATATATTAATTAACTCTATCTTAATTACATTCTGCAAGACCCGTTCAAGTGAAATTTGACGAATTTTTGCTTATATTCAAAAAGTTTGTTTTAACGTGCATTATTTTAACAGATAATATTGTTTGGCTGCGAAAATTTGGTCATCTTTGTCAGCTTGGTGACTTTAAATGGAGTTCAATTGTGGTCTTACGTAAGATACGTGTGTCAATTAATGATTTTGGGAAAAGAACAAACCGATCTTTATGTACCATTCGAGGATGTTATCAGGCAAGGACCCAAGAAGGCGGGGGAAGCCGAGCTACGGGACCGGACGTAGTAGGAAAACAACAGAACATCAGCTTAGTTCGCTAATCAGTGGTTTTAGAAACACGGAAAGGTAGTCGAGATACGCACAGTGAATCGCCAAATAATAAGTTTGGACTTTTTCTTTACCGTTTTAATTAGGTGTTGCCATTCATTCCTGAGCATCAAATTGAACTTTCATAATATCAGAATTGAAACCAGGTGATCTTTAGTAATGAATTACGCCTTTGTTTGGGTATGCATGATGGTCAAGCAATTTAATCCACAGCTTGATATGGAGAGACCAGTTCATCACATCGTCGATGTTATGGTAACAGATGACATTGAATATGTTAGCAGAACATCTTTAGTCTTTAGTAGAGGTAACGTGTGGTATATTTAGAAGGCTGCGGCATCTTTTTATATCTTAAGACAAATTCCCCAAGACTTTTAATATCTCTACAGTGCCCCCTTATAGTTTAGCAGCACTTAGACATGAGTTAGTGATAGAGTACCACAAAACACTAAAATGAGTGTATAAGAAATCGAAGTCTTCAACATTATGAAGCTTAAATCTTTTTTTAATCATCTTATTTGGAAAATATTGTAAATAAATAGGTGATAACTTTTCTTAATCACTTGGTATATACACTCCTGGACAAAATTATCGCTCCACTTTGTATTTTTGAGATTCACCTTTTGGAGAAATAAAAAATAGAATAATTAACAAACTGTGCATTATTTAATAGCAAAAAAATCATATTCTATTCAACAAAATGAAATTTAACTAACTAAACTCATCTTTAGGAAAAAAAATAGATTTTTAATAAATACAACTTCAATACAAAAAATAAACAATAGCCCCAAGAACAACCATAATGCATTAGTAATATGTGTTGCCACTTCTAGCTGCAATAACCGCTTGGAGTCTTCGTGGCATTCCTCTCATTAAATTTTGAAAACTTTTCTGTGGAATGTTTTCCCAAGTTCCCAGTTTAGCTAATGTTTGGGGTGGAGGATTTCTTTGCCGAATACACCTTTTTAACATGTCCCAGACATGTTCTATTGGGTTCATGTCGGGGCTGCGTGGGGGCCAGTCTAAAGTGGTAATTCTCACATCATTAAGGTATTGAATAACATCCAGAGCCACGTAAGGTCAAGCATTATCATGCATTAGCAAGAAATCCGCTCCTATGAATGGCGCAAATGGAACTACATGTTCTTCAAGGATCTCCAACACATATCTGCGTGCATTAGGGCAGGTCTAGGTAGAGGCACTACTCCGTACAGGCATCGTAGGCGATGCCTCCTCAAACATAAGACTTCCTCCAGCAAATGGCTTCTTGGAGATATGCATGCTTGGGCAAATCGTTTACCATCTCTTCTCCAGACTCTAGAACGGCCGTCTGGGGATCGGAGGCTCGTCTCGTCTGTAAACAAGACGAGCCTCCAATCGTTTACATTCCATCCCAGTATTTCTTGCAAATCTTAACGAGTAACACGGTGTTGCCTGGTGAGGAGAGGTCCAGTTGCGGGCTTGCTGTTACTTAAATTCGCTTCATGGAGGCGTTTTCTAACTGTGCGATCTGAAATATTGACATGGCATACTTCCCTAATCAAATCGTTTAAGCTACGGCTGGTAGATGTTCTGTTTCTTAGAATATTGGGTAGTAAAAAATTGTCATCTCTTTGAGAAGTAGCTCTATGTCGTCCTTGTCCTAGTCTTCTTGTGTAAGTTTCGGTCTCCCGAAAACGCTCCACAGCTCTTATAACCCATGTGTGATGCACGCCTAAAACGCCAGCCACATAACGGTATTTTCGACCTTCTCCAACTAAAGTTATTGCTTGGACCGCTTCACTTTCAGTCAATAGTAAAACGTTCCATTTTTTTTCTGAGAAAAAAAATTTAATTTTTTAAAACCGTATTTTTTTTTTAAATTTTTCTAACCAAAAACTTTTTGGGTTGGTACGCCGGGAGTTTTTTTTGGTACAAATAGTATTCTGTTTATTAAATATGCCACGGGGACCAAGTTTATTTCCTTTTAATTTAGTATTTCGTACGTAGAGTAAAATATGTAGCACATTGCAAATAACTTACATAAATGGTTTGCCATTTACATAAATTAACTCATTTTTAGTTTCATTTTCGTGCGAATAATGTGCCTATTTTATAACAGTTGTTGAAATCTACAACGAAATTTTGCAAATTTACCAACTTACGATTTACTATTTCTAAAAGTTAATTTTAAACATTATTAAAAAATCAAAGGCTAATCGGTAAAAAAAGTTAGAATTTCTGTTGTGTATAATCTTAAGACTTTTTAAGGAGGTTTCTATGTAGAAAATAAAGGTTTTAAAAATATTAAATTATTTTTCATTTGGTAAAGTTTTATAGCCGCATTAGGAACATACCATTACTAAAGAAAAATAGGACATTACATTATTTATTTATATTGTTTATACAGGGTATTTTTTTTTAATTTTGGGCGAAATTTCCGAAGAATTCCTTGTATAATTAAAAGTAAAACATATTTTTAAAACTTTTAACATTTAAACTAAAAAAAAATATAAATGTGAATAACCTAGAAAGCCATAAAATTTTGGATAAGATGTTTATTTTTACCTAGGCTTTTTCAACAATTTTTATATACATCTGCAACTCTAACAAAGAATAGAAACTGTAATCTATAATGATTTTTATTTTAATTTTTCTAAAGACATTAATGCCAAAAGAACTGAAAGTCCTAGGAGATCGCAACAGGGTAAATCTCCTGTGGGTACCAAAATATTCCTGAATAGAAGGCGGATGAGCTAGCAAGACAGGGATCATTACACCAGGGGTCTCCAAACTTTCCAGCCTTAGGGGCCCTACTGATTACTCCAGTAAGTTTAGGGCCAAAACCATATTATCATTGTTGCCGGTGGTAAGAAGTGAAATAGTCCACTGATGAAAAAAAAGTCCGAAAAAAGTAAAAACGTTTAAAAAAAAGGGTGCAAATTTGGTCTAAAGTCCGCAAAACGGCAACACTGCATATTATTAATTTTCCTGTCGTCTGTAATTTCTAGATTAGTCGTAGAGTACGAGCTATGAGGAGTAACGTGACACGACACTATGGACACAAGCGGAAATAGGTAGTACCTTCTATCGCTAACAGATGGCGCCAATTTGCACGTACAGAATAACTTTGTTCGAGAAAGTTCTGGTGTTTTTCCACTCCTTTTAGATGGCAGTAATTGGAATATATGAAGGCTAGTGGCGCAACCACAAGTCAGTTCCTATGACACTGTTGTTAAATAAAATATTGCATTCCTCCTTAAAAAAGTGTTTGTGCGTGTTTGTTTAAGACATTTTATAACAGTATTTTGATGTGAATTGTTGCTTTTGTGTAAAAATTTGTAGTATGGAAAAGAAGCGAAAAATTGATAGTGAATGCAGAAAATTCAAAGATCAGTGGAACATTCAGTATTTCGTAATTGAGTCCAGTAACAAGGCGCTATGTTTAATTTGCAATGAAAGCATAGCCGTTCTCAAAGAATATAACATTAAACGTCATTATGAAACAAAACATTTTCAAAATTACTCAAAATATACAGGAATTTTACGGACAGAAAAATTGAAGCTATGCAGCGCGGATTGAAATCGCAGCAATCTTCATTTACAAAAATCAAATGAACAAGAGGCTGCAACTCGTGCCAGCTTTTTGTGGCTCTTGAAATTGCAAAACGTGGAAAACCATTCACCGATGGAGAAATGATCAAAGAATGCATAATTGCAGGAAAGGGAAAAAATGTGCCCTGAAAAGGTAAATTTATTAAAACTGCGTATGTCAGCAAACACTGTGGCTCGAAGGGTAGAAAAAATATCCTCTCAACTGTTTTGACAAAAAACTGCTTTGAGTGGTTTTCTTTGGCCTTGGATGAGTCAACGGATGTGTCAGATACTGCTCAGGTGTTGATTTATATGAACGAGGAGTAGATAAAAGCTATGAAGTGCACGAAGAACTTCTGTGATATGTATAGTATTTATGGACCAACTACTGGTACAGATATTTTAAAGGAGTTGAAGTGGCCATTAATTAAAAGAACCTTCGATGGAAAAACTTGAAATGTATTACAACTGATGGAGGCAAAAACATGAGTGGGAAAGATAAAGGAGTGGTCGCTCTTGTGTCAAAAGCTGTAAAAATGACGGTGGTCCAAAACCAAATCTTACATTGTATCATTCATCAACAGTCTTTGTGCGGAAAATGTTTGGATATGTCTGACGTTCTGAAAACAGTCATATCAACTGTTAATTTTATCAGATCTTTTGGGCTGAATCACCGACAATTCCGACAATTTATTGAAGAGATTGGAGAAACTGACTTACCTTATCATACTGCCGTACGCTCTTAGTTGTGGGAAAGTCCTTTAGCGCTTTTTTGAACTTCAAGCAGTGATCGAAATTTTTTTGAATGAAAAGCATCGCCCTCCGAATTACAAAACAACGCATGGCTGTGGAAGTTAGCATTCTATGTTGATTTGACAAAACATGGAAGAACGAATTTGGATTGAAGGAGAAAACCAGCATTTCCTGATTTAGACACTAATATAAATCATTCCGGAAGAAATTGAGACTGTTTATCACAACTACGAAGTAAATGTTTTTCACATTTTAAAACATGTGAAATATTCAGCCACACTACTGAGACTGAGTTTCCTATCGATTTTGCAATCGAAACTTTGAGTGCTTTAAAGATAAATTTTGATACTCGTTTCTCGGATTTTATGCCATTGCGAATCAAATTAAGATTTTTCAGAATCCTGATACTGACAGAAACCCTAGCCCCGGAACTTCAAATGGAAATGATTGATCTACAATGCAGTGATATAATTAAGAACAAATATCAAAACTCATCTTTGTTGGAATTTTAAAAGAGTCTTTCACTGACACAATTTGATAATTTGATAAATTTGCTCGTGGTCTGTTTTCTTTTTTTGGTACTATTTATTTGTGTGAGAAAACCTTCTCCAAAAAAGTACAAAAAAGTTTAAGACGAAATAACTGATAATCTTAATCTTTAATAATTGGTAAAGTAAAATTATTCACAACTACAAACTATTGTCAGTGGAAAATCTCAATTACATAAATCTATTAGTATTTCATATGTCAATATGTTTGTTGATTTATGTTAGTTATTTATGTATGACCATATCAATGTAGATGTCATATTAATAATTATTCAACATAAAATTAGAATACTTCAGTAAACTAAATTTAATTCGCTATAAAAATTATTTGTTCTCTAAAAGGAGTTTTCAAGTATGCTAGCTGTCCGCGGGCCGGACAAAATCTGTCCGCGGGCCGGATGTGGCCCTCGGGCCGTAGTTTGAAGACCCCTGATTTACACCATACTTTGACCAGAACCTACTCTTGGAGTAATCAAAACGACAGCACGAGGGCAAACCAGGAATGAATCCGAAACAAACATGGGGAATACAACCTCAGTAGAATTAGCATGGAAAAGGCTTTATAGGGGACCCATCCAAAAGAACTAAGGAAAAACTACTAAGACACAGTGGAAAAGATTTCACATAACAGTAGGGCTGCTAACAGGGCACAAGAACCTAAGAAGGCACCTACACAAGATAGGCTCATATAGTAGGGACCCAATGTGCGACGAGGGGAAAGAAACAGCGAATATAAAGCGATAAATCACGAAAGACAGGTATTATTTATGCAACCGAAAATAAGCCCATAGGAATATAACAACCAACCAGTCTTGGGGATATACAGACTTGTAGAAGAAACAAGACTAATGGGACGATTGGTAGGACAAAAATCCCGAGAGGCTGCGCTGCCTCCGGTAGCAAATCTAGACGGTTCTAGGGAAAAGAAGAAGAAGAAGAAAAAAAAATTAATTTTAAAATTATAGGGTTGTAAAGTTTAAAAAAATATAGAAATGTGAATAAACCATAGAGCCATGAAATTTGAAAAAGATGTTTATTTTTTGTCAGGCTTTTTTCAAAATGTTTGTGGACATCTGCAACTTTGAAAGACAGAAATCTGTAACATTTAATTTACTGTATAACGGGAGCTATTAGAAGCACCCCAACGCAGCCAGGGGGAACCCCAAAACCTCCCCGTCTTGGTATAATTAAGGCGGAGGCGAGGATTGGGGCATACAGGCTGAAATGTAACGGAACTGGTGCTCTGGGCCTGCCCTGACACACCAAATAACGAGCAGTATCACAAACCCAATATTTGAGATGGGTGATACAATGCCAAAACGGATAAATACACACAGACCCTACAAAACCCGCACCTGGGGGGTAGTGAGCGTCTCCTGGCGTCTCGGAATTTGGTTTGGTATACCGATGGATTAAGACTGACAATGGAGCCGGCGCAAGAATACATGGTAGACCCCTAGGTTTAATGCTTATGCTTCCCTGGGGGAAAATGCCACTATTTTCCGGCGGAAATATATGCCATTGAACTTTTTTTGCGAGAGAACTTGAGGAGGAGATATAAGGGCAGGGACATTACTATCTTCTCTGATAGTCAAGCGGCCTAAAAGCGGATCCCAACAAGTCAACTCAAGGTTGGTTTAAGTCTGCAATGCCTCCTAAACCTGGCTAACCACAACAAAGTTACACTTTCCGGGGGGACACAGGGGAAACAGGGCAATGAAAATGCAGACTCCTGGCCAGGCGAGACTCCGCAGCAATGTTTGTGGGTCCTGAACCGTTTTTGGAAACCAAAAGCCTCGGTTCGGGCTACATGACTCGGTGGATTAAACACAACATCAGTCATACTGGAACCACATTCCAAGGGGAAAATCCCGAAATCAATGTTGGACCACCATCGAAAGCATTGACAAGTGAATTACTAAAACTAAATAGGGGAACAGATTAGAATAGTGACAGGGCCAAAACCGGACACTGCACCCTAAGAAAACATATGCACACATGGGGGTCTATAGAAAGAACCCATTTGCAGACTATGTGACGAAGAGGAAGAGACAGCCTCTCACATCATATATGAGTGCCCTGCACTTACATACTGGAGAACAAATCAAAACCTCATGGGGACACTAACCCCAGGAGGCTGGGACCAGAAAAGAACAGTAAAAGTTACTACACCTGTCTAAGGTGTCAAACCTTTCTGAAACAAATCACAAAGAACAACAAGCCCTGGGGCTGCAGTGTCAGGCGGCAAAACCTCAACTTGTGTATTTACTTTATCAATCAATCAATCAACATTTAATGAATTTTTCATTTCATCTTTTTTTAAATTTTTTACAATTTAAGTAATGGTTTGTAAAACTTTACTTAATTAGACTTCCCCTTTTTTTATGTTTTAAATTTTGACCCAAGCTGTTTCCCCGAAAACTTAGGTATAGATATTGC
>JAHBCN010025603.1:0-11131 GCA_019359885.1 Listronotus oregonensis | reverse complement strand
CATGGCATTTTTTTGCTTAATTTTTGACCTTTTTTTTAAAAAAAGAATTTCAAATTTTTTTTTAAAAATGTTTTTAAAGGGTTTTTGGAAAATTTTTTCAAAATAAATTTTTTTTAAAAAACCCCAAAAATTTTCCCATGGAAAATTTTTTCCCCAAATTGGGGTTTTCAAAAATAATAGTTTTAACACACTGATTAAAACGGGCAAAAAAAAAACCCCCAAAAAACCCCCCCAAAAATCCCCAAACCCATAACATTTGGTAATTTTGGGGGGTTAAGGGGGGTTTTTTTTTTTCCCTTTAAACTTTTTTTTGTTTAAAAACTATTACTTTTTTTAAAAGAAAAAAAATTTTTTATGGGAAAAATTTTGGGGTCCAAAAAGTATTTATTTTGAAAACGTTGTCCTGAGACCAAAAAAAAATTTATTTTTTTTTAAAAGGGGGGAATTATAAAATTTTTTTAATAAACAGGTCAATATCCTAAGCTTAAAAAAAGTTATGCCATCTAAAACAAGTAGGGTAGACCGTATCAAAAGTATGGATGAGTTTGAATTTCCCGCTTCGAAGAACCCCCAGATCCCCAATATTGTACCAATATGTCATTTAATTAAAATTATTACAAAAAAAAAAGAAAACAAAATTAAAAATTTGACACCCTGAATCTTAGTTATAATCAATTTTGGAATAAAGCAAGTTAACGTTAATTGATTTTTTTTGACCTGGGGGGAATCTGCTGTTATTTTTGTGTTATTATTTGGGGAAAACCCGTATTTTTTACCTAACGAGATCACGCCCATAAAAGTTTTAAAAAAAAAAGGTTTTTTTAATAATTTTATAACTTTGACAATATTACCCTGGTTTTTTTTTTTTGTCAAAGTAATAAAATTTTTATAAAAAAAAGGGTTTTTTTAAAAAAAATTTTTTGGCGTTTTTTTTTTTAAATATGTATAAAAAAAGGGGGTTCACGAAACGAAAATTATACGATGGTTATTTAAGCTTTTTTTTTTAAAAGTACAATAAAGACGAAAGTTTAAAAAAATTTTTTTTAAATTTGGGCTTGTCAGTTTTTTAAAAACTAATTTTTTAAATTTTCAACGAGAATAAATTCTTTGAAATGTTCTGAATACTCCATAATTTTTCAAAATTTTCCAATTAATATTTAATACCCTAAAAAAAAAGATTTCGTGTGATGTACTCGGTTTGACACCGAGCGCGCAACTAAAAATGTCGTACGAAGGCCCATTTTCAGCGTTAAATTAAAATTATAAATAATGGAGATAGATATCCGGGAGTTGGGATTTTTTATTGAAAATTTTCTCTTCTTTAAGGATCTTTTTTTGCAGTGTCCGCTATCTCTCATGGTTTTTGAGTTACCCCCAAAAAAATAAAAACCCCCTTTTTTTTTTTTCTTTTTTTGTTAATAAAACAAAATTTTCCCATTAAAAAAAAACCCCCAAAACCCCCTTTTTCCCAGATTGGCATTTCGTTTTTGAATCCTTGTATTTTTGGGAAGCCTTCAAAACTTTTTTTCCCAGGAAATCATTTCCCGACCAGACAAATTATTTTTTTTTTTAAAGGCTCGGCCTCCAAAGTATCCCGTATAAGTCGTATTGGTTGCCGGGATTATGCTCTATTTTGCTCCCCTTAAAAAGGATTACCAAGGATCATTTCGCCTTGAATACACACGTGTCTTAAATGGAATCTGGTCTTTATTTAATGGCGATGGGGCAGATTAACCGGGGTTTGTTAATGTTGGGAATTACGGCAAAATGTTTGAGCAAGTTTTCCAAAAAAAAAGGGAAACATATAATAAGTTGAGATTTACTGAATATTGTAGTAGATTTTTTGTGGTAATTATTTGAAAGTGGGGTTCACCCTATTTTTGGCTATAAAATGTAAAAAAATTAAGATATCATACTTTTTTTATTCTGTTTGTTTTTACGGCGCTTTTATGATAAAAAATGGCTTAGCTATGAGAAATTAAAATATATGTGACTTTTTGACCATTGAACTGGCGAAAATGATAATTTTTAAGTTTTTTAACCAAATTTTTATTTTCTCGCTTCTTAAGGATATCAATTTTAAAAAATATATTTATTTATCTCGAATTTTGTCATTTTTGCGAGTTATAGAAAATTTGCAATTTACCAAGAAAAAACTAACCAAAACTAGAATATTTTTTGGGGAAGTTATTGTTTGTTAGTTCTGGTTAGTTGTTATTCGTTGGGGGTTTATCCTTAAATCGTAAATTTTCTATTTTTCGTAAAAATGAGAAATATCGACATAATTATAATAAATATATATTTTATATACAAAAAAAAAAAAAATATATATATATATATATATATATATATATATATATATATATATATATATATATATAAATTAAATTTAAAAAAAAAATTTGGTTAAATTTTAAATTTTTTAAAAAAAAGAACAGTGTTTATTATTCTAATGCTTTATGGTACACAATATTTTATTAATCTATTTACCATCTATCTACCTATCTCTCTATCTATTTACCTATTTACCCATCTACCCTTTTAACCATTTACACAATTATAACACAATACCCTGTGTACTAATAAACAATATTGACATCGTAAACATATACAAATATAACGTGGAATAAAATGTATAATCTAGAAATCGAAACACAGCGCCATCAACCGGGTGTCTACGCAACCTAGATGTCAAACGATGTTGGAGAGTTGCATCGATGGATTAACGTTTACCACCATAATCATTAAAAAATTAAAAAAAAAAAAATTGTCCATAAAATAAAAAAAAAATTAGGATGGACCACCCTTATTATTATCTAGGGCAGGGGTCTCCAAACTTTCCAGCCTTTTGGGGGCCCTACTGATTACTCCAGTAAGTTCCGGGGGGCCAAAACCATAATCATTGTTGCCGGTGGTTAAAAAGTGAAATAGTCCACTGATGAAAAAAAAATCCGAAAAAGTACACAACGTTTAAAAAAAGGGTGCAAATCGGACCAAAGTCCGCAAAACGGCAACACCGATATTATTAATTTTCCTGTCATTATTGTAATTTCAGATTAGTCGGGGTACGAGCCATGAGGAGTAACGGGCACGACATCTGGGGACAAAGCGGAAATAGGTAGTACCTTCTATCGCTAACAGATGGCGCTAATAGCACGTACAGAATAATCTCGTTGGTTCGAGAAAGTTCTGGTGCTTCCACTCACTTCTAGATGGCAGTAATTGGAATATATAAGAAGGCTAGTGGCGCAACCACAAGTCAGTTCCTATGACACTGTTGTTAAATAAAATATTGCATACCTCCTTAAAACGTGTTTGTGCGTGTTTAAGTTTAAGACATCTTTATAACAGTATTTGAATTGTTGCTTTTGTGTGTGAATTAGTAGTATGGAAAAGAAGCGAAAAATTGATAGTGAATGCAGAAAATTCAAAGATCAGTGGAACATTCAGTATTTCGTAATTGAGTCCAGTAACAAGGCGCTATGTTTGATTTGCAATGAAAGCATAGCCGTTCTCAAAGAATATAACATTAAAGGTCATTATGAAACAAAACATTTTCAAAATTACTCAAAATATACAGGAAGTTTGCGGACAGAAAAATTCGAAGCTATGCAGCGCGGATTGAAATCGCAGCAATCTTCATTTACAAAACTCAAAACTGAACAAAGAGGCTGCAACTCGTGCCAGCTTTCGTGTGGCTCTTGAAATTGCAAAACGTGGAAAACCATTCACCGATGGAGAAATGATCAAAGAATGCATAATTGCAGTAGCCGAAGAATTGTGCCCTGAAAAGGTAAATTTATTAAAAACTGTCAGTATGTCACCAAACACTGTGGCTCGAAGGGTAGAAAACATCGCTGAAAATATATCCTCTTAACTGTTCGACAAAAATGGACATTTTGATTGGTTTTCTTCGGCCTTGGATGAGTCAACGGATGTGTCAGATACTGCTCAGGTGTTGATTTATATTCGAGGAGTAGATAAAAGCTATGAAGTGCACGAAGAACTTCTTGATATGTATAGTATTCATGGCACAACTACTGGTACAGATATTTTTAAAGGAGTTGAAATGGCCATTAATCAAAAGAACCTTCGATGGAAAAGCTTGAAATGTATTACAACTGATGGAGGCAAAAACATGAGTTGGAAAGATAAAGGAGTGGTCGCTCTTGTGTCAAAGGCTGTAGAAAATGACGGTGGTTCAAAACCATTAGTCTTGCATTGTATCATTCATCAACAGTCTTTGTGCGGAAAATGTTTGGATATGTCTGACGTTCTGAAACCAGTCATATCAACTGTTAATTTTATCAGATCTTTTGGGCTGAATCACCGACAATTCCGACAATTTATTGAAGAGATTGGAGAAACTGACTTACCTTATCATACTGCCGTACGCTGGCTTAGTTGTGGGAAAGTCCTTCAGCGCTTTTTGAACTTCGAGCAGTGATCGAAATTTTTTGAATGAAAAGCATCGCCCTCTTACTGAATTACAAAACAACGCATGGCTGTGGAAGTTAGCATTCTATGTTGATATGACAAAACATGTGAACGAACTGAATTTAGGATTGCAAGGAAAAACCAGCATCTTCCTGATTTATACACTAATATCAAATCATTCCGGAAGAAATTGAGACTGTTTCAATCACAACTACGAAGTAAATGTTTTTCACATTTTAAAACATGTGAAATATTCAGCCACACTACTGAGACTGAGTTTCCTATCGATTTTGCAATCGAAACTTTGAGTGCTTTGAAGATAAATTTTGATACTCGTTTCTCGGACTTTGATGCCATTGCGAATCAAATTAAGATTTTTCAGAATCCTTTTGATGCTGACATTGAAACCCTAGCCCCGGAACTTTAAATGGAAATGATTGATCTATAATGCAGTGATATAATTAAGAACAAAAATCAAAACTCATCTCTGTTGGAATTTTATAAGAGTCTTCCACTGACACAATTTGATAATTTGCATAAATTTGCTCGTGGTCTGTTTTCTGTTTTTGGTACTACTTATTTGTGTGAGAAAACCTTCTCCAAAATGAAGTACACAAAAAATGTTTACAGATCGAAATTAACTGATGAGCATCTTAAATCTCTTTTAATAATTGGTACAAGTAAAATTAGTCCACAACTACAAACTATTGTCAGTGGAAAATCTCAATTACATAAATCTCATTAGTATTTCATATGTCATTATGTTTGTTATAAGTTATGTGATTATTTAAAATGTATAAAATGTTAGTTGGATTCATTTCAATAATTTGTTAGTTATTATATACTGAAGTTAGATTTTCTGCATATTATACAAGTCTTTACTCATTACAATTCTGTGTTTCTTTATCCAACTTATCACAAAAACAATAACAATAAGCCTACAAGAATGTTATGAGTTAGCGGAGTTAGCCCATGACCATATCAATGTAGATGTCATATTAATAATTATTCAACATAAAATTAGAATACTTCAGTAAACTAAATTTAATTTGCTATAAAAATTATTTGTTCTCTAAAAGGAGTTTTCAAGTATGCTAGCTCTCCGCGGGCCGGACAAAATCTGTCCCCGGGCCGGATGTGGCCCTCGGGCCGTAGTTTGGAGACCCCTGATCTAGGGGTTTGAAAAATAGTTTACGTCCCAATCTTAAACCCACAGCCGTTTTGGAGAAGTTTTGTTGCAAAAACTGTCACACGAGAATTTTATATATTAGAAAGATAGGAAGAAGATATTATATATAAATATATATATACAGGGTGATTCCTAAGTTGACGCTTTTTTTAACTGTGTATATAACTCGTTAAAATAAGCAACTTTTTTTAAATAACATTTTTTAAAAACCAAAAATAACAAAGCAAAATAAATTTTTTAAAAGTGTGGCTAGTGCCGGCCTGAACAAAATAAAAGTTTATTTCTTATTTACGCTTTTTTTTTGTGTTGTTTATTAGCAGTGAGTCAGTCGTATTGATCTTATCAGACTCGAGGATTAATTTTTATTTTAAATCATTGTTAAATCGCAAAATGGCACAATTTAAAAACAATAAATACGTGGATGTGTTTTTATTTATGGAAAGTTGTTAATCTGCAAACGTTGCTTCGAGATTAAACGCGCGACGCGAGGGTTTTTCCCTTGTGGGCTTATTCTGAATACAAGTACGGGGCATTGGTCAGATCGGTTTAAAAAAGAAAAGTGGGAAAACACGGGAAAATCACGTTCAAGGGCACCACAGCCCAAAGGTTTTTAAGAGGTGACAACTTACTTAAGACAGGATCGTGTTCCACAATAAATGAATGTAATTTTTTATTTTTTAGTATTTTAAAAAAAAGTTATTTAAAAGTTGTTTATTTTAATGAGTTCTTTATACATTTAAAAAAAAAAGGTCAACTTAAGAAACAACCTGTATTTATATAAAATAATATATATATATATATATATATATATATATATATATATATATATATATATATATATATATATTTTTTTTTTAAAAAAAAAAATTTTTTTTAAAAAAAAAAGAAAAGGTAATTTTTTATAAAGTAAAATTTTTAAAAACCTGCTTTTGATGTACTCCCTTTAAAATTAATTTGTTGAATAAATAATTAAACATAAGTCGGAGGTTAAATTACAAAATAACAAACTAGAGTTAAATAATGATACAACTCTAATTAGTAAATAAATGGGAAATTATTTTAGAATGTTGTATTTTATTGGATTATTAAAATTTACCGGCTTTTTTCACATAAAAAATACTCGAATATGTATAAATTGATGATATTTGGGTGAACCGTTTTTGAGATATTTTAGCTTAAATTATAAATAAATTGCAGAAAAGTTTCATTTTACCATCAAGAAAGTTTAAAAAAAAAATTATTATGTTGCTAAATTTGGGAGGGTTTTTTTATCAATATCTTCATATTCTTCCAAAAATAAAAAAGGGGATTTCCCAATTGATATTGAGAATGTTTGTGTAAAAATTAAAAGTAAAACACAATTAAGCAAAACTCAAATAACAGGAAAAAAAAAAACCCCCCTTTCTTTTCTATTTAAGGTTTAATTATCATTGTAATTTAAATAGCCCCCATTCCCCCAACCAATCAAATTCAACAAGTCTGTTTAGGGAAAACCCAACTTTGTAGATGTTGCGATATCGATATTTGATGACGGGTATCAAATAAAAAAAGCTGACAACAAAGCAGAAATTCCACCAATAGAAAATTTGGGCGGGGCGTCCGGCCTAAAAAATTCAAAATTAAAAAATTGATTTTTTTGGTTTCCGGGGCCAAAAAAAGGGAAAAAAATTTTTTCCTTTTTTTTTATGTTTTAATAAGCTAATAAAAAAAAATAAAAAATGGTTTAAACACCCCGTATAGAAAGGACGACTCGTCGCGTCGGTGAATAGAATTTTATTTAAATCCAATAAAAAGAGTTATAATAATTATCCTAAAAAAAAACGAGGATATTCAAATCTTTGTTTTCTTTCCCAATCTTGTTCTTTTTTTAAGTTTTTTTTCATAAACTTTCTTACTTTTATTTTAATAGTGTCTATACTATAGATGGTACTCATTGTTAAGAATATAATAAGTGATATTCCCTTTGCACTGTCGATAAATTATTATTGTTGCCATAAAAAAGATGCACAATAGCGATTTTTTGTTTTTCTGAATAGGCCACCGACAAGAGGGCAATATACAGTGTGATTTATGAGGAAATGTAAATACTTTGGGTACGCAGTCAGGGTCCAAAAATAAACATAAAAGCCTATACAAATATGGGTCCCAAGGCCTTCGTTTTTGAAATGCAAGGTGTTAAAATTTGTTTTTTAATTTTTTTTTTTAAAAAAATCTATGATAATGTGAATATTGGGTAAAATTGGTATTCAGGGGTTTTTGATGACGGGTTCAAACCATAGGTCTTTCTTGTAGGGCAGCCACCAACGCTTTTTTTTATTTTGAACAGTCACAACTTTTAGGCCCTGTATTAAATTTTTGAGATTAAATAATTTTTTGTTATTTTTTCGTTAAAATTTATACTTGTTAAAAAATTTATAGAGCAACCATTTTCGAGATATTTGATTTTTAAAAAATTTCGACGAATCTGATTTTATTATAAAAAATAAAAAAAAAAAACAAAATGTTTTATTAAACAATATGTATTTTGCTTTTTAAAAAAAATTTTTGTTCTTAGATTATGTTCGGCAAAAATGCCCGGTTTTATAATTTTTAAAATTCCACCATTTACTTTTTAAACACCTGTCCTTTAGGTGAACATACCATATTTTTTTACACTTTTTTGTTTATTTTTGACCCTGACTAGACCCAAAGTATTAACATTTTCAAAAAACCCTGTATATTATTCTTAATATGTAGTTAAATTGATAGACTTCAAATTTTTTACAATATCAAGACGTCAAATTCTTTAACAATTTTATTTTTCATGGTTTCTTTTATACTAGTATGATTTTTTTTTCAATTTATTAATAATTAAAGCTAAAATATCTTATCTATTGTTGTAGCATATAATATACAGGTTGTTTCATTTAAAAAGAAACTTGCCATTTTTTTCCTTTTTTATTACATTTTTTTTTATATAATTTTAAAAGATAATATGGAATAAAACTACAATTTTAAAAAAACATTTTTTTTCCATGTCCAAAAAAAAAGGCCCCCGATTCCAGTAAAATAATCAAAGACTGCAAATATTTTTTTTTTTTGGTATAATAACTCATTCCACTATCTACAAAAAAATTGTATTAAATTCATATCGAGGCATTTAAGAAAAAAACTTTAATAAGGCCAAAATTTAAAAAAACATTAATAAGATTTTAATTAAAGCCAACGTGCAATATGAATTTAAAAAGTTTTTTTTTAAAATTGTTGTAGAAAAGGGGGTGGATTGTAGTATAAAAAAAATTGAAGTTGATGTTGAAGCCATTCTTTTTTTTACCAGTTAGCGAATAAAAAAAAATTAGGGATGTATTGATTACACCAAATTTTCCATGAAAACATCAACGCAATTTTAATTAAATGTCCCAATTTTAAAATCACAAAATTAGGCCAAAAACATTAAAAAATGCAGTTTTTGAACTTATTAAAATTGATGGTTGTCCATAATTGAAATAAACCACAATTTTTCAACGTTTCAGAGAGGTATTTTTATAACTAAAAGTTTACTTAATAAAATTCCAAAAGGTTTTTTTGAAAACACCCAAAAAAGTGGTGATGCTTATATTAGCTAATAGAAAATCGATTATATTAAAGTTTCCCCAATTTTGGGGAAATTTGGAGTTAGGGGTGACCATCGTTTAATCAATTCACATATTTCCCCCAATTGGTTTGTCAATAGCTTCAAATAGTTGATTTAGATTTATCTCATAATTTTTTGACAGAAATAAATGCAGATAGAGTTCGTCATTTTTAAAAACCAAAATTTGTATTTAAAACACAAACATTTCAGAAAAAAAAACCAAAGGTTTTGGATATTTTCCAAACTTAGATATTTTAAAGTTCATAATAACCATTTAACCGTTCTACACCAAATATATTTTCAAAAAAATTTAAAAATTCTATATTTTAACGTACAAGAAAATTTAATAAATTTTATTTGTGCATTTTTGAAGACATAATTAATAAAAAACGGGGGTGACGCTATTTATAGCAGGAAAAACCCATAAAATGCCCCTGCTCAGCCAAATATACAGATAAATGGTTTCATCCGTCTTTTTTTAATATTACAAAAAATATGAACCGAGTCTAAATTGTCGGAGTTCATCATTACTTCCAGTTTGCGTTGTGAAAAAAAACTCCACAAAGGGGTAAAAACGAATGAGGAACTTACGAAAACTATTTAAAATCTCAAGATTGCCCAAAAAACCCACTTAAAAGAATTAAACGCATTTATTTTTTTCAAATCGGTTGATTAAAAAAATTAAACTTCAGTTATATTCATAAAAAAGGCGTACAAGAATTAAAGCGAGAGCCACCTTCGTCATATTTGCGAAAAAACCCGGGTGATGTCAATGTTTCCCATTTGAGGTTTTTTGATGATGAGGGTTATGAAAATGTCACCATTGGGTGGGCATCAATAAAAAAAAGAAAATAAATTTATATAAACGATGTAAATTGTATTCAAAAAAAACGTACACGAAACATTTTATAAAAATTACAATAGAAAAAAAAAACGATTAACAAGAATAAATAAAATCTAATTTTGGTAATATATCCCTGTTTTTCTATTATTGGATTTTTCTATTACCAAACCAATTGGAATTGACTGAATTATATTTGATACAACCTTAAATTTAGATTAATATTTTTTTACCATTATACCCCCCAAAAACTTTCGGATTGATATGGGATTTAAAAAGCCCCCAAAGGGAGACTTCCACATTATGGGTTTGAAACCAGGGGGCGGGGAAAAATCTTGTTGAAATATGAACGTTTTTGGGGAAAATATGCTTAGCAGTTGGTAAAAATATTTTTTAAAATGTTTAAAGTTTTTTCCCCGGGATTAAATCTTCCTCTATTCGCCAGCAAACACCAGGTCCATGAACACTTATCCAGCCCATACATTTACATAGAAACGCCCATGTCTAGAAGGAAGGGGGTTGTATATCCTGTTTAAACCTGGTATTGTTTTTCGGTAAACACGAATTTCCGTTATGTCGACTGGGGGAAGTTTTTTCAGAAAAATGACCCGTTCCAAAATTGAGGATTGGGTAGATATATTTAAAGCAAAATAATTTGATGGTGGTAGGTTGGGGGGAGGAAATGCTGTATCAAAAACAGCATTCCAGTTTCAAATGGATTATTTCTTAAAATCCCAAAAAAAAAATCCCAGGGGTTTGGGAAAATTTAGACCTGAACCAATTTTCCCCCCCTTTGGGAACTTTTGTTCCCAGGGTTTCTTAATTTTCAAATAGTTTTTTTATTTCTATAATAAATGGCACAGCACGGATTGACCATCCTTTTTATTCCTAATACAATTTAGCCTTTTAACTTAGACAACTGAGAGGCATTTTTACTTTTCAAAGTTATCAAACGTTATCATGCATTTTCAAAATGAATTACACCGACGCCAGTGCTTTGCATTTTTTTTATAATATATGACGGGGGATAACCTCCAATAAACAATCATTT
>JAHBCN010025602.1:0-11087 GCA_019359885.1 Listronotus oregonensis | reverse complement strand
TTTTGCATTTTGAAATTTTTTTAAGTTATAAAGTCCTTTGTTTAAAAATAAAACTGTTTTTAAATTTAGTCAGGTCTTTTTTTTACTTAAATATAAAGGGAAGTATCATATTATCTGACAAGCCAAAAAATCTTTGATTGTCATTTTTTTTTGAACAGTCCCTATACAAAAAAGAATTTTTTAACCCTCCAACCGCTGGCAAATGCTAGGCAGCGCCTTAGCATATACCTTAGGGCGTTTGCTGCTTGGATACGAAAGAAAAAGAAGAATGGGTGTATAACCCCTTTTCTCTCTTTTGCTGATTGAAAAAGTTTTCCCCGAACAAAGGGCCCGGGGAAAAGGGGTTTTGGGAAAAACTTTTTCTTCCAACTTTTTCCCCCAATGGTAAGGCTCCTTTAAAAAATGTTAAGGCAGCAAAAAACTAAGATTCTATTTTAGACATCGGTATCATTAACCGTACCTTACGTATGTCAAACTTTTTTGTTTGTTTCCGACAGGGGTTTCCGTCAAATTTTTGACATTGACTGTTCTTTCAAGTTGTCATTTCTTAAAAAATAGTTAGACAAAATGGTAAGTACAAAATCGTTAAATATCTTTCCTTTTTTATTAAATTTAAATTGTTAAAAATTTTCCCCAAGACTCTTTTGCCTGTTTTAAAATTTTTTTTTTTTGGTAAGGACTTTTTTAGGAAAAACCCAAAAAACCAAATGGATTCATTAAAAATGTCTTTTTGTGTTTAATTATTTAAAATTTTTTAAAAAAGGCTTTATTTGGTTTAAAAAAAAATTTTTTATATTAAAAAATTAAAAATTCTTATATTTGATGTTTATTTTTTTTTTTTTTTAGGCCAAGCTCCAAAAAATCACCAAAAAATGGCCCTTTTTTTGTAAAAAAAAAAAAGGAAAAATTTAAAAAGTAAATACTCTTTTCTTAAAGGAAAATTTTTTTTTTTAAGTAAAATACTTAATCTAAAAATGTATTTTTTTGTTAAAAAAATTTTTTTGTAAATTAAAAATTTGTTTTTTTTTATGCCTTTTTTAAATATTGCTTTAAGGGCCAAAATTGTAATGGCAAATCCCTAATTTTAAAAGTAAAAAAAACGGACCAAGTGGATCAACTTTTCTTGTTTAATTACAACACTTTAAATCTATTAAAATTTGGCCCTAAAAATGTCAAAAAAAACAAATGAACAAAGATAATCCCATGGTTCTTATTTTTCCAGTAATGTCTTCAATTTTTTTTTATTTGTTTTACCTTCTGTCATTTCTATTTTAAATCAATATTCTTTTTTACCCCAATGTTCTTATAGTTTAAAAGGGCTCTTGATATAAATTTTTTTTTTTAGGGGGCCAGAAGAGATCTTGTGTGGAATCTGGTCATGCAAAAAACGGTATTGTTGCTGGAGGTGCCTGGGTATATTCCACCACAGCTGCCTCATCAGTACGACGGCTGTCAGACGCCCTTTGGGAAGTTAAAGAACAGTAAATGTATGGGGGGGTTTTTTTGGTTTAAAAAAAAATTAAAAAAAAACCCAAATATGGGTATGATTTATAATCTCCTATTTCCTCAGTTTGTGATTTAAATCTTGCTGTAAGTGTCTATAGGTAAAAATAAATTTTATTAAAATAAAAAAAAAAAAACTTCAATTGATTTCACAAAACTAATACCGGGTAAACCTTTGTACCCTACTCATTTTTAACGCATCTTATAAAGAAAGAATATACTTAAAACTGACTAGCTTGAAAATTGAAAACCAAAAAAATTGGAAGGGGGGCGACTCCCCCTGTTCACAGAGCTGCCCCCAAAAAGGTAAAATTCAAAAACGTTTTTGCTTTGTTTGCTTTCATTTTTTTTTGGGCTCCGTCGGTGGACGTTCAACCAGCCCCCCCTTTCCAGACACACACAACGTGGTTTCCCCCCTTTTTACAAAATTCTGGTAGGGGGCTCTGTACCCCCAAAAAATTCCGGGTTTTCAAAAATTTTTCAAAAATAAAAATTTTTTTAATGTAAAAAAGTCATGAAATGCACAAACAATGTTGTTCCGACCAGGTGACTGCTACCGGTATCGCGCATAACCGTTTTCTTCAGTACTGCCTCTTCCTGCTGAGCGCGCAACCATTCTCCGCCATTAGGAAAACCCCCGTGCGTGGGGCCCCCAGAAAGAAACAATATAGGAATCATCCCCTCACGGCGCTTACCCCAAAAAAGAAGGACTCCATCGTTTGGCTTGAGTTTCTTTTTGACCCCCCCAGGAAAAAACCGTTGATACAGCTCCTTCAGCCCCCTTCCCCCGGAAAAAAAAAGGGTTTTTTTTTCGCAAAAAAATTCACTGATCGGAGGTCAAATAGGAACTGAAAAACGTTTTTGTTAATCCGTTCAATACTAAATATGCATAGGTTTTCCCTTTTTTTCTAATGCTTTTTTAAAAATAAACATAACCAGAGACAAACATAACCTCTAAATTATACCTAAATATTTTGGTTTTTATTTTGTTTGTGGTTTTAGCTTATAAAGTCCTTCTTTAAAAAAATTAATTTGGGCTTACATCCATGAAAATAAGTATAAATTAAATAAAAATGTCCAAGATTTTTTTAAAAGGCCCCTCAATTACTGGATTATATTAAGAATAGTCCCATAACATCAACTTTAATGAAGAGATTTAATAGCCCCCACGGCTAAAAAGCTGTTGTATACAGAATATGGAGACCCACTAAAAAAAATTAATTTACAAACAACAGAACTTGGGACCCGCAACCAGATGAAGTGGTAGTTAAGTTGATTGCTGCTCCAGTTAACCCTGCAGATATAAATACAATAGGGGGGAAGTACCCATCAAAACCAGAACTTCCTGCAGTCCCGGGGAAATAAAGGGGAAAAAGGAAAAAAATTTTGGAATTGGGGCTTTAATGTTAAGGACTTTGTTAAGGGGGGGCCCCAAAGGTTATTCCACTAGCATCAAATTTAGGCATTGGGGAAAAATTTGTTTTTTCACATGAACGTGCTTAAAATACCAAAGAAACTAGGGATATTGAAGCTGCTACACTCACAGAAACCCCCATGCACCATTTGAATGTTTGGGTTTTTCACTTTCCCAAAAAATTTTTTTTTAAGTTATTATTTTTTAGTTTATAATTTTTTTTTAAATCTTATGTACAAGGTGAATATTTTCCTGTTTTTTCATATCTTATTTTTTTAAGGTTATTCAAAATGGTGCTAACTCTGCCTGGGCCCCAGAATGTTATCCAAATCGTCGTGCATGGGGCCTACACACTGTAAATATTGTGCGAGACAGACCAAACATAGAAGAACTAAAACAGCCCCTTACACCCTTGGCGCCAGTTATTTTTAACAGAAGAAGAGTTAAGGTCCACTGATATATTTAAACCCCGGCAAAATTCCCAAACCAAAGCGGACTTAACTGTGTAGGAGGAAAGAATGCCCCCAGAATGTCTAAGGCACCTTCAACATGGCAGTCCTATGGTGACTTATGGAGGTAGGGCCCGAGAACCACTAACAATTCCCACATCAGCACTAATTTTCAAAGATCTGCAATTCAGAGGGTTTTGGATGAAATTCGAAAAAAAATGCTACTAGTGTGGACAGGTTAATGTTGTCAGAACTCATTTCATGATGACTAGTAATGAATTACAGGGACCTGCACATAAAAAAGGTGGTTTTGAGAATTATAAGGAAGCATTACTTAATACTTTGTCTATCAAGGGTATGATAGGAAAGAAAAATAATTTTAAAGTTTGAGTAAAGTATGAAATTCTATTTGTTATAATTTAACTATTTTTTTAAAAATTTTTCCCTCCTATTTAATAACTTTTTTTATCCAGTAAATGTTTTGTTACATTATATATGTTTTTTGTGTACTTACTCTTATAGATTTTGTACCCCGAGTAATATAAAATTGTTAAGTTTGATCCTTTTTCATTTAATATATTGACAACAAAAATTGGAACAATAGTCAAAATTTATAACCGGGGGTATATACACTTCCCCCCCCCATTAGTTTGGATGAGAACGAGAGAGAAAGGCAATGGACTTATTGACGCTTTCTCGCAAAGCTAAGCAAAAAAAGGTGCCCCCCGCAGGTATATGCTTTAAAAGGGTGCAATAATGAGATCGTCTCTCTGGGGGTAAAATTACTATTAGGGGGCCCCCATCGAAGGGTAGCTAAAATAATGTTTTTTTTAATAGTCTGCGTCATTTATTGGATAAACAAACTATCAACTAAGAAACAGATTTCTGTATCTATAAATTTAGAACACAGTATTGATAATCTATGAAACCCGTTCTTTTTTTTTTTTCTTTACGTCATAATATATCTATCTCTAAAAAATATTCTCCTTGTTTTCGGCACTGTCATGTATAAAAAACTAAAATAACGCATAAGTGTTTTTAAAAAGCGTTTTAAAAATTCAAAAGACGACATCTGAAAATGTATTTTAATTTAAAACTCATTGACAGCGCGATGCTGCGATCTTTATTACTGCTACTTCCTTGACTTTTAATTTCTAGTTCACCAAGTATCTCGACTTATATAGTCGCCCAAATAATTTACGCATCGTTTGTAAAAATAAATTAATTATTTATCATTTAGGAAATAAAGAACCAAATAACAGAAAAATTAAACTAACTGAGAGATAACATTAACAAAAAATATTTAACAATTTTTCGAAAAAAGTGCTATGATAAAAAATCTCTAGGGGAAAAAAAAAAAGTACATATAGTTTCATTTTTAAAAGGCGGATGTTTTTTTTTTATTTTTAGTTACACTGTAAAAAAAGGGAAAATTTTACTATAATTATTATTGAATCAATAGGATAATTTATGTTATAACCATTTTAAGGTCCAAATAACGGTCGGCTGATTTCAGCCTTGAACCATCCTCCAAAAAAAAAACGAATTCCCCCAAAAAAAAAAAAATATAATAAAATTAATTGCAAGTATAAAATCCCCATAACTCATAAAAAAATTAAAAAACTTTTTTAAAAATTTCCAAAACAGTTTTCAAAGGCGGATCAAGAACGTCCTGTAGGTATAAAATTATTGTTTGTGCCCTCTTTGGGGGAAAAGGGAGCTGAAAAATTATTTTATTATCAGTCTGCGTCATCTAGCGTTGGGTGAAAAAAAATATTGAAAAAAAAAGATTTCTGTATCTGAACTATAGGGAAAAAATTTTATAATCTAAAAAAAATTGGGGCCGTTTTTTTTTTTCTTTTCGTCATAATATATCTATTTTTTTAAAAAAAATTATCCTTGTTTTCAGCCCCCCTCGTGTAAAAAAAAAAAAAAAAAAAAAAAAAAAAAAAAAAAAAAAAAACCAAAAAACGCATATATTTTGGGGGCAGATGACATCTGAAAATTTATTATT
This sequence comes from Listronotus oregonensis, assembly GCA_019359885.1. Lineage (NCBI taxonomy): Eukaryota > Metazoa > Arthropoda > Insecta > Coleoptera > Curculionidae > Listronotus > Listronotus oregonensis. The sequence goes on along the minus strand of JAHBCN010025602.1, from coordinate 5,707 downwards.
TTTAAAAACGTATTGACAGTGTATTATTTTTAATTTTAGTTCATTGAGTATCTCCACTTAGCTGCTATATTCTTATAATTATAAATTCCCCAGTTCACTGAGTACCTATCTTGCCCCGCTTTTTTGATATAAATCGCGCAAAAAAGTTTATGCAGCCTTTGAAAAAAAATTAAAAAAATTTTCACGGGCTTTAGTTCTTATCTTTGGGGGGAAGATATATTAGGTCCCGGTATTTTTTTAACCCCCGGTCAAGTGATTATTCAAAATTATATAAAATTAAGGAATCTTTATCTTTAATCGGTTAAAACTAAAAAAAATCACGTGGTTTTTTTCCCCCTGGTAACACTTTAAACAAAAATTTTTGGATGATTGTTTTAAAGTTAAATTATCGTATTCGCTTCCTCTGTTTCCATGTTTCATAATTATTTTCAAAAAAAATACAAACGGATATTATCTTGTAACGAATTTTCCTTCCGCCAGTACCCTTTAAAACCTCTTAATTGCGTTAAACAACAATTTTTTAATACAAAAAAAAGGAAAAAAATAAATTGTTATTTTTTTTTTTTAAAAATTTTTTTTTCAGTTACCAAATAAAAACAAATTCCACCTGAAGTTCGATTTAGGGGGGGTAAAGGAAGTTTAACCCTTTCACTGGGGGAAACCCCGATATAGACGCAAGAAAATTTCGTGCTGACTGTGCGGGTGACTGATATTTACGCAAGCAAGGGGAAAGGGGGGTTTACTGCGGGAAACGGACGCGGACGCAAACCAAAAAATCCATTATTTAGGCGTTAAATGATCGGTTTTTTTGGGGCCTTTTTCATTTAAATAAGGTGGGGAGACGGCAGGCTATGTCAGGTGGTTGACGGCCTGTTGTTTTAAAAACCATATGCGTATTTGGCCGGTGCCGCTTAGCTTTTTTTTATTTTATGGTAGTTTTGTCGCATTATGGCGCGAAAAAACACCTTACTCGTGAAGAACACTACAATATATTAGCTAATAGCGACAGAGATGATATATATATATATATATATATATATATATATATATATATTTTATATATATATATATATATATATATATATATATATATATATATATATATATATATATATATATTATCTTTTATATATATATATATATATATATATATATATATATATATATATATATATATATATATATATATATATATATATATATATATATATATATATATATATGTATTTTTGACTAATAAATGTTTATTTTTATGTTTTATGTTTAGGTTACTAACTTTGCTGCACATTTCCGTTTTTATGTAGAATTACTTGTATACCGATAGTTTATAATAAAAATGTTGCCACAGGTTGTGTCTTTTTAATAATTTAATAAATAAATGAACAAACAATAAAAAAAGTTTATTCTCGGTATTTAGTTAGCTGCGAAAGCGCATATATTCAACGCTTTAAATATAACTTAATTTTCGGGGAAACGGCCGCAGCCCAAAGGGGCCCCCTTTTTCAGCATAGTAAGCACAACATTTAAAAACCCGTTCAGCAGTGAAAAGGGGGTTAAAGGGTTAAAAAATTCCTTGGGGGGGGGACAGTCTACCACAGAATAAAAAAAGGGGTTTGCAGTTTTACAGTCACAAGATCGTCTACTGTAGGTACAAAATTATTTTCAGTGACACCTTTCGAGGGTAGCCAAAATATTATTTTATTAGTCCGCGTCATCTAGCGTTGGTAGACAAACTATTTAAATTTTAAAAACAGATTTCTGTATCTTTAACTACATGGAAAGCATTTTTTATAATCTATAAAACTAAAACCGTTTTTTTTTTTCTTTACGTCATAATGTATCTATCTCATAAACGACTTAAAACAAAAAAGGGAAAACACTTATTTGAAAAGAGGGCCTTAAAACCTTTTTTTTTTAATTTTTCCTTTTGTATTTTGTGTTTTTAATGTTTATTGACCCCCTTAGTAACCCCCACCGTGCCTCCACTTCATTTAAATTTTAAAACCCTTTAAATTTTACCAACATATCTAAATTTTTGGGCCTAATTTTTTAAACCCAAATTTTTTAAGCCAAAATTAAAAAAGTAAAACCTTTATGTTATTTCAACAAAATACTCCTATATTATTCTAATAAAAAAGTAACAATAATAACAACCCAAATATATTCTGTCTTTCGTTTCTACTGGTAAGTATTGTTTTTGCCATTAATTAAAAAAAAAAAAAAAACCAAAAAGGGTTTAAATTTTTTTTATATTTTAAAATTTTCGAGGTTATAGTACCTTCTTATGAGTACCAATCAAAAATCAAACTAATCAGCCTATATTTTCACAAATATAATTAAATTATTTGATTTGAACTTAATAGATAATACAGTATATATTTTTTTAATAGAAAAACAACAAAATTAATCGGTAGACTTTAAAACATGAGTCTAGCACCTTCACACATTCCTTAATGCCAATTTATAAACTTGACGTTCCGCTGCTGCCCAAAGTCTAACGACAAAAAAATATATGACAACTGTGGCTTTTATAAATAGTTGTTTTGGGGCATCAAAAGGGGTTTAATTGTGAACTGAAATTTTCAAAATGTGAAGAAATATCAAGTTTATGATTTTTTCTTATGATTTCCTTTTAATTGGGCTTTGAAACCCCATTTTTTTAATTAAAAAAAAAATATTATTTATATTTATAGTTTTTTCCAAAATGATAATTCTTAGTCTTATCTCTAAAAAAAATTTAAAAATGCGATATGGGTTTTATTTATTATAAGATTTATATGCCCATATAAACACCCTTTTCTTATAAAAAAAATATACACAACTGAAAGCTGTTTTTTTTTTTTTCCCCGAGTTATTTACACTTTTTTTTAAGGGGGACAAAAAAGTTTCTACAATGAACGAGGCCTACATTGAGTTAAATGGTGTTCGTTCGAAAGTTGTCACTTGGGGTCGATGGATAGAAAAACCCCAAGGGAAAAAAGATGAAAATTGTGATAATTCCAGGTAAGAAAAATATATTTTACATAAAATAGGGTTCAATAACTTTTTAATCAATTTGTTTGGGGGGATCCAAATTAACTGAAAAAACCCCATTTTTATAAAATAAAATTTTTAAAAAAAACCCCCCAAAAAAATTATGGTCAAGGCTATAAAAAGGTTTTTCCCCTTTAATTTTAAATTTTTTTTTTTAAAAAATTTCACCATCTTTTTAAAAAAAAATTAAATCCAATTCAAAAAGCCTAGAGTATATAAAAAAAAAGGGGTTGCCTTATTTTTTTTTGGTAATAAACAATTGGGTTGCCAGGTATAAAAAAAATAATAATAATAATAATAATAATAATAAATTTTGTAAAATAAAAAATATAAAATCGAAAAATACAAGGAGAAAAAAAGAGAAAAAAAAAAAATTTTAAAACTGACCACCCACTGTTGTTCCATTTCGTTATTTCCGCCGGGGGGCCCTTGTACCAGTAAAATTAAAAGAACCCTTTAAAAAAAAAAGGGGATTCCCCCTACAATACTTTTCAACAATGAAAGTCAGTCATTTTGGCCACATGAGCTATCTTTTTTTTTTTTCTTGAGCAGGGGGGCCCCAAAGGGATCTTTTCAAACCCCCATCGCTGTTGAAATCTCGGTGTAAACCTAATTTAAAAAAAAAAAAAAAAAAAAAAAAAAAAAATACACTGATGTCACCATTTCTCACAATAGACCCACATTACTATCATCGACAAGTTAAGAATGTTTTTTTTCCCCGGAAAAAATTTCCAACCAAAAATCCACAACACTAAAAAAAAGGGTACCCCGAGAAGATCGAAAAGTAAAAAAACTTAAAGAAAACACAGCAAATGGGAAAATTGCAAGTAAAGATAGTGCCTTTGATAATCTCTTAATTTTGGGTTTTTTTCCAAAAATTTTTAAAACAAGCATTGGCGGGGTTTTCTTTACCTGGAAATCACAGACTAATGCAAAAAACAACCATTAAAATGCCCAAACATAGGGGAGGTCGGGGCCCGGAATGGGGGTTACGAGATGTTCACCTTGGGGTTTAAAACCCGGGGTACTTTAAAAAAAGATTTTAAAAATTGGGGAAAAAAAAAAAAAAAAAAAAAAATAATAATAATAATAATAATAATATCCTTTTTTTTCCCAAAAAAATCATTTAAATGACAAAAAAAGTCAAACAATATATTTAAAATACATACAATTACCTAACATTAAAAATCATAAAAAAAATTAAAACAATTAATTAAAACCAATTAAATCTGTGTGCACAATAACAATCCCCAAATGAAACACTCTTACATGTACATAAAAAACAATTTAATTAATAATCAAAAAAATTAAAGAGTAGAAACATTTACTCTGCAAAAAAAAGCATCACAGTCTTTCGAAATTTATCCTTGTTCTCATTTCACTAAGTTAGATGGCAAAGGGGTTTTTAAGCCTTTCACTGCACGATAGTAAGGTCCCCTCTCCAAAAAATTTTGTTGGGAAGGAATACTTTTAAACCCCCCCGCCTCTAGTAACAATTGTCATGGAGGGGAGGAAAAAAAAAAAGTTTTTACTGAATAAATGCGGGTTTTTTTTAAAAACATTACTAAGGCTAAGAAAAAAGACTAGGAACAGTTAAAAAACCTAGACTATTAAAATGCGGTTTACAAAAATCGAGGATGAATTTTAAGTATGCATCTGATAATGCTTTTTTTGTTTAAAGAATTTTTCGCAGGGGGAAATCCCAAAACAGAATCCTTCCTTTTTAAAGGGGCTGAACACAAGCAAAATTTTAAACCACGGGTTTGTCTTTTAAAAAGTGAATTCCCCCCAATTTGATCAATGCACACATTTTTGTTCAATTTGGGTTTTAGGGGGGGTATATGGTCTTTCCCCAATTGTTTGAATCAATTATAACTCCTAGAAATTTAATGTTGTTTTTCTACTGGGGGGGGATTTTTCCCTTCATCTTAGCATAAAGGGAATGACTTCGTGTTAACGACTTTTCATATGGAGATTGTTGTAGCTTGCACCCATCTGTTTAAATAAATAATTTTTCTTAAAAAAAAAAATTTGGTTGCAAACCCAAAAGGGATAGGGTTGCCTGCAAAAAAAATTGTCAAAAAAAAGGATTTCCAGTCTTAAAGCTTAATTTGTGAACACTCATATGCAATCAATATAAAAAAGGGTTTCGGATCCCAAAGGGATCTTTAAGGGGTTTTAAAATATACAGTTTGCATCTAGAAATAATTTTATAATCTTTGTTAACAAACATTTTTTTTCTTATAACAATAAAGAATTTTGGCTTTGATTTTTTCACTTTTATTTGATATTTTAAATTTAAGAAAGTTACTTGGTATTATAGTCCAGTAACTTTTAAAACCTGAAAAAATCAAAAAATAAATCTCTACAGTTTTCATCTGTGGCGCATTTCTTAGGTCTTGCGGATGCTTTAGGGGGGAAAAAAATTTTTCACGATTCCGACGTGGGAACCCGCCGAAAATGGCCCCGCAAACCCCCCCCAAAAAGAAAATTTTTTTTTTAAAAAAAAAAAGAAGATCACCTCGAAATCTACAAAAAAAGGGCTGGACCCTACCATTTTTTTTCAACACCAAATTATTTTTTTTCAAAAACGGCATGGCCGTCGGAAAATCCGAACATTTCACACTGGATAGATGTAGCTTGGCTAAAAAATGCAGATGGGCAAAACAATTTT
>JAHBCN010025601.1:0-11229 GCA_019359885.1 Listronotus oregonensis | reverse complement strand
ACCAACGAATTGTTTAAATACCGAATGTACATTCAGAGAATTTACCACTTTCAATCGGAGAAACCTTGCTTGATGAATTTCTTCTTGAAGTGTTTTCGGTGAGCTACTAACTATCAGTGCTCTACCTATCATGATCCTTACAATAACTTTTTGATGTTAAGGCACTCTTCTATGTAAGTTGGTTGTCCAAACCCCCAGATGTAAATCTTATTCTTGTTCCTAAATATAGCTTTCTTGACACCGCTCTGACCTAAAAGTTTCAGAGGGTGCTAATACCACAGCACCTAGACCTTAGTAGGTCCTTTGTGCTTTCTCTTGTAGGCGGAAGACTTACTGCGTCGTCTAACCTATTGTTTTAATATAGTTAACAACGTCTTTATGTAGAATCTCCCTAATTTTGGCTAATAAATACCAGTTGGTGCCCAGCATGGAGTTCCGTTCAAATGTGAGGGCAGGACAATCGCAAAGAATATGTTCCACGGTCTTATTTTCTTGTTCACAGCCTTTGCCTATTTATGTGTCAATTAAACACATTTTAAATAGATGTCCTCTTAGCCCGTAGTGGCCAGTTAGAATGAACGTTAACACTCGGAGGTTCTGGTTAGTATGGCTTTCTTATCTCTACTAGTTACGGATATTATCCAACACCTAGTACAAAATATATTTTTACAGGGGTTTAATGTTGGTAAAGATATTTATTAACAATAATATTTTGTATACATTATTTTATTTTATTTTTATTTATTTATTAAGTCAGGCAATGATTTCTCACATAGTGTCATAGCGTTAATATTCGGTCTTATCAAAGTTTAACTAGGGGTAATGAATGATGTATTACTAAAGATTAACCCAAATGGAAGGATTATAGTTTAGCTTCATTTTATTTGCATGATCCTGTTACATAAGTAATAAAAGCTGGAGAAGTTGCAAATTGTTCATTTCAATGCATAATTTTAATGTAATATTTCTAAGGGTTCACGTCTATAATTTTGTTATCATATGCATATAACTAAGTGTTAATTTGCCGTTCGATTAAAGATGGCGCTATGGAGTTCGTCGTTATTTTTTTTTAAATGATAGTACTTTTTTATAGACACGTGTTAAGTTTTATGTATATCCGTCAATTTATTCGTATATTTATATATGTTTAAACTTGTCACAGTATTTTTTTACAATAGAAAAAAGTGAATATTGTGCAATGAAATTTTTTTGTACTTTTCGAAGGTGTAGCACTCAAACAAATTTAGAAATATTGTTAAAAATGTATAATTATCTTTTACCTTTAATTAAAACACTAGATAGACGGGTTGCTAAATTAAAACGTGGTCGTACCAGTCTTGAAAACGATTCACGTGGAGCACGTCTAAAAGTTCATCAAGACCAGAAATTTTAGCAAAAATAGAGGATATGTTTTTGGTTAGATCGTCGATTAACCCAGAGAGTTTAAGCAGAGGCCCTAGAAACTTCATTAGGCAGTGTTAGCAATATTTAGGCTAAAGTTACAGGTTTTAAAAAGCTGTGTGCACAATGGGTGCTGCGTTTGTTAAGAATGGAACAAAAACATATTCGAATGAGCCTTTCTCAGCAATACTCTGACGGACCAGTGATGATCGCGTTGTTAAATTTAGCAATGGACTTAGAAATTGTTAAAAGTTAACAACGGTTTAGAATGTTTAACAAAACGTCATTGTCAGTGTTATTCAATGATTTTTAGTAGGAAACTTGTCAAAATCTGACATTTTGTTAAACATTCTAAACCGTTGTTAACTTTTAACAATCGCTAAGTCCATTGCTAAATTTAACAACGCGATCATCACTCGGCCGTTATTGTTTTAATGGAGATAATAGATTTTGTGCATTGTTTTCCCCCTATGGATAAGATTTTGGTATACCAAACATGATTCTAAGTTAAAATAAAAAGGTAAGGGGTGGTGTAAACCCAGTACTTTGGCTCCGAAGCGAGTTAGAGCCCATAGATCGGCCAAGAAGGTGTTAGCATTAGTTTTTTGTGCAAACTATAATATTACTATGTAAAAAAAGAAAATAAATTGTTGCAGCATCTACCCCATTCGCCAGATTAAGCTTCCTCTGACATATATCTGATCTTACCTCTACAAGAATTTATGCGTGAAAAATTATTTTTGAACGAAGAGGTAATAGTATCCGTGGAACCATATTTCGACGGTCATTGAGATTCTCATTTCAGTGATTAAATCATAAATAAGAAGATTAGTGATATAAGTGTATTTTCAAGTATAGGGAAGAATTTTTCAGGTGGTGGGGTCCATTGATGTTGCTCGGGAAACTTAAAGTACATTATAAAAGATTTCCAAAAACCAAATTTTAGTTCTCTAAGTGTCATAGGTTACGAGGAATGACTATTTAAAGGACAAAAATTCACTATTTTCAGCCTATTTTCAAAAATTCGAGCCGGAATTTAAAACCGTATATTTCAAATCATAAAGGCGTGAACTACTTACTAAACTATCTCGTCTATTATGCACTAATAACGATATAATTTGTAACGTTAAAAACCTTTCAGTTGTCTGAATCTTCGCAAAAGGTTCCGCTCCATTAAGGAGATATCCAAACAAAAATTTAAAAAATCTTATTTTATTTTTCTTAATTTCTAGTTGATACAAACAAAGGGTAAAAACATTATTATTTTTAATCAGCACTCGATGTTTATTATTTATTATTTTTTCTGTAAAGTATACTATTTTGTAAAAGTTTTTACAAATTTACAAAAAGAACTTGATTCAAAATATTCCTTACTAAAAGTTTTAAAAATACATGGTCCCATATTATTTTATTGGGAAAAATAACAGATGGGTACTGTTTTACCACTAGTATTAAAATTTGTTGTACTATGACACAACTATTTTCTGTAATTATTTATTAGAAGATTTATTTTTTCTAAACATAAATTTTGTTAATGGTTGTTACTATGTGTCCGAAAAGTTTAAATATAGGCTAATCTTACAGGGTCATCCATCGAGGACTAAAAAGGCAATATTTCTGGTATTTTTTCCATAAAAGCTAAAAGAATACTTAAGAAAATAATGTAAATGGAAACAGAAGAATTAATACTTTTGTAATAAGACACTTTGTTTATTGGTTCTTTTTTTTTTTTTGCATTTATTTCTGCTAAAATTAGAATTAATTTATTTATGTTTTACTTTAACAAATACGTCCTAAAAATAGTATTAAACGCTAGACTTTAACAGAATATTGTGTTTTTGATTCTAGGTATTTATTGTTACGTTTCTCTATGTTCCTATTTAAACTGCAATTTTGTTACAAAAATAAAAATAATTCTGTTCTTTTTAAAAGAACCAAGAAATAAGGTGTCTTAATAAGAAAATATTAATTTTTTTATTAACCATATAATCATTTTTAATTTTTCTTTAGCATTTAACGAAAAAGAAATACACAAACTGGCTATTTAATTTTTTTTTAAAACAAAGGATAGCCATAAATATGGCTCTGTTCAGTTCTTGTTGTACAGGTGCACTTTAACCCTACTTGGGTACGTATTTAAAATTTTAAAACTCTTGCACGGCATAGAGCTAGAACTCTGAAGTCGTAAATGAAGCTTGTCTTAAAGGCCATAAAAATGTAAAATTTTGCTAAAACCGAAGATGTATACATTAATACATTAATTTTTGTTATTTGCAAGTATATATAACATTTATTTTTAAAAAGGTGCTTTAATATTTATGGTGAAGTTTTAAATCTAATAATGTAGATAATGGCATGCTAAAAAAATTCTATGCCAAGATACAGATACGTTTTTTTTTGACAGCCCACAGAGGTTTAAAACTGCTTAAGATAAGGAATGTTTGTAAATAAAAAATGTAGAAAATTTGACAACTATAAAGAAGTAAAAATTAGTCGCTATGGGTTTTTTTCTAGCAGCATAAAATTATTAAAATATATACATATAGCCCCTTTTAAAAAGTCTGCATCAAAAGAAATTTTTGCATTTGGTTTAAATCAAATTTGAGTTTGACATAAGTTTGTACTTTAAATTAAAAAAAAACATGCAGGCTCTCCCGCTAATATGATGTTATCCATCAAAATTGACATTTTGATGTTATCCATCAAATTGACAAAATTGACGTATTATATCCATGTACACGATAAATTCTTGTACCTACAAAGTACAAATTTTGATGTCCTTGTACGATGAAGTTAATTTATTTCACTATTTGTGGTAAATAAATAAAAAATAAAAACTTTCTTTATCTAAAGGGCTCCACAAACTACGGATATTTTCATCCATTCGTATCATCGCGATTTGAAATGGCGTGTAAAATATGCCAAAAACCGATGGCGATGTCTGTGGGGCAATACCGTCATGTCGCAGCGTCGGTAAAAATTTCTGCTAGCGCTTGATTTTTGGAACGACGCCGACGGTCCGACTTCTGGCGTTCCTACTGATAGTTTGTAGAAATTTTATTCAAAATTGACGGTTTTTTTTTGCATGAATGGAGCCAAGGAAATAGAGGCACAAGTTTATACTTGTTTCTTTTATTTAAAATGTCTCCTCTTTGTAACTGTAACCGTAGGACGCACAAAAAAACGTTCCAAATTACCTGTAATAGATCTATTCCTTTGCTGGCAAAAGTGTACACTTTTACATTCCTTTAACAATAAACAGTGCAAAATACATCACACTTTTGTTTTCCTTTGCAAGATTGGCGTACACTGGTGTGAATTAAATTACACCTCGTCGATAGGAGGTGTAAAAAGTGTAATTAGCTATGACATATTTTTGACATTTGAACAGCTAAAATTTATAAATGTGAGCTTAAATCTTATAATTATGACAATTCTTGGTCATTGTCGGTGCTTTGCTTATTAGTCTTGGTACTAGGAATTGGTTTGATTCTATTATTTTTTATTAAATGTAAAGAAAAAATAAAAATAGCAAATATATGAAAAAGAGAGGTTAGTTTGACAACAAAATTTACACTTTTTCGTTCCCTAGATCTTACTACTCCACTGGCGCACTGGAAATCAGCTGATTATTAGTGCAGTGTATTTTACAATACACCCAAAACTCAACTGTTTAACACGCCGTTCCGAATCGCGGCTATACAAATGGATGAAAATAACCGTAGTCTGTGGGGGCCTTAACACATATTACCGTAAAGACAGTAAAATACTTAAATTCTAATAGTACTGTCTTTAAAAATATTTGCCCTTGTTCAATCATTTTTTAGAAATGTATGTGATGCAAAGTAGAAATTACTTTTTTTAACAAATTTTATTAAGTATAAATTTACAGTAATAATGTTGCAATAAAATCTGAAAAGAAAATACATTCTCTTAAACCAAAAAATACAACCTATAAAAAAAGTTTTTACCAAGTTCTTAACTACAAATGTTGGGAAATTCGATTTTCATCTTATAATTTCGTACGTACTTCACAAGTTTCCACAATCTTTAATGCTCTTGATTCACCTAGCTTATAACTTTCTCCTTTGCACACGGCTGAGACAAAACTTTATTTTGATGTTAGAATAAGTTTATTAGTTTAGTCGGCTAATCAAAACGGAACTTAATACGTTTGGGGAAAATACCATCAAACTTTTTATTTAAAAGTTTATTAAAAGTTATGATTGCAAGGTTTTGGAACTTTCGACAAATTTGTCAATAAGGTGGAAATTGAATTTAAAAACAAGATTTGATACCACTTGGTAAAGATAGGAAAAGTCAATTTTAAGAAATTAAAAATTCACCATAAAACTTTTTTTGAGTATTAATATATATATATATATATATATATATATATATATATATATATATATATATATATATATATATATATATATATATATATATATATATATATATATATATATATATATATATATATATATATATATTATATATATATATATATATATATATATATATATATATATATATATATATATATATATATATATATATATATATATATATATATATATATATATATATATATATATATATATATATATATATATATATATATATATATATATATATATATATATATATATATATATATATATATATATATATATATATATATATATATATATATATATATAACAGGACAAGACAAAAAAAATTGTTTTGTTTTATTAATGTGGATAAACATAAACGCATGAAATTTGAAATAAATGTGTATGTTTTCTAAGGCTTTCCTGCAACAATATTTGTAATAATCTGCTACCCGAAAAAAAGGTTGAAATGCAAATGCAACCTTCAATGTTTTTTTCACTGCAATGTAAGAAACGTAAGATGAAGGCTTTATTTAATTAGAATCTTCTTTTTTCCTGTGTATTTTGTTCGTAAACTGTGCCGTTTTTTAATTAAAAAAATTAAATATATGTCTGCAATAAGAAGTTAGCAGTATATATAAGCGATTTAAAACAATACAAAAGAAAAACCATTGCTGATTTCAAACCTTTTTTAGAGCAGCAGGTAATTGCACATATTTTTGTAAAAAATCCTTGGAAAACATAAACATCGATCCCAAATGTCATGCGTTTATGTTTATACAGATCTATAAAATTCTACCACCTCAAATTTTGACAATAAGAAATCTTTTTTTATTATTATCTTTTTGGTAATATTAAAATTCTGAAATATTACCAAGATATTTATCAAAAACTACAAATAAGACCAATTCATTAGCAAAGTATATAAAAAAAATGTAGACAGCCATGGTAAAACAATAATGTTTATAAACAAATAATTCTGACATTTTGCTCATAAAATACATAAGTAATATGCTTTAGCAAATAATTTTTTTTCATAAATACATTTGTCAAATTGGTTAAAACCTAAGAAAACCCCCTTATTTTTAGCGATCATTTATATTTGTGAGTAGTGGCATATGAAAACTGGAAAAAATGGAGGGTCTTATTGTTTAATTCTTTTGTTTATTTAACAGTATAAGTATAGGCAAATAAATACACACAAAATATTGTTTTGTAATTGTTATTTGGAACTTTATACTTAACATAACCTTGTTATTTTAATATCAACATTGACATTTATTAGGTGGGTTGCCTAAAACCGAAATACTTCAAAAAAAAAAAAAATATGATCTACAAAAATTAATAACAAAACAAACGTCAAAAAAATATTGTAACTAATTCGAGCATTAATTTACGATTATAAATATCAACCTTTATTAATAGCCTTGTTCATTGAATAGCTAATAAACACCACCCTGGGTTAGAAAACCTGGCATAAAAAATAAGTGAAAATTTAAAAAAAACGTGGAAGCAAAACATAATATTGGAAAACTATTAAAAACAACTAGCTTATTAATAAAAATATTTATTATCAAACTCAATTTTTTGGAATTTTAAAGGAATATAGGTAAGAGCGCAAACATCTCAAGAATTTAAGGATACAACCTTAAAGAAATTTATTTAAATGCTTAAAAATTGTTTTTCATTCAAATAAATTCGTTTCGAAAAGAGCTATGAAAGAAAACTAAACGAGTTCAATAGAGAGAAAAATTTCCTATATCCGTAGTCGTTGTCAGAATGTTTTCTATAAAAATGCTTTCTGTACGGGTCAGCATTGTGTATTCAGCTGGTATTGTACGTTTTACCGTTTTCAGTTCACAGTCCGGTACTTTTTCCTTAATCTGATTGGCCCCTTTTTATTATCCGTTTTATAGAAAGTCCTCTATACGGTCGGTATACGAGCCTTTGTTAGGTAATATGGTCTAAATCACAATTTGATGTAGAAGGGATACTTAAGAAACATGGATATGAACTTAAAGGATAACAAGAACGGGAAGAGGGTAATTGTGTCGGGGAAATAAAGGATGTTGCGATACTATTTGGACATATGGCACGACAAATAAACAAGGATTAAAGGAGAGATTGGTTCTTAGGGTAAATTAGAGGTTACGCCTTAATAAGCCTTTATTTATCTTTTTACGTTTACCTTAGAAGTCATCTTTACTTTAATTTTAAAACTTTCTTAGACAATGCCTTGTGTCCGTCAATACTACTTTTAACAAAACCAAAACGCCCAATTACTTCTTAATGTATTTTTTTTACCTAACACTCATTGGTACACACCGCTCGAGCACTGAAGTTATTTAAGTAGAAAATCTGAGACCTTAACGGATAGAAGGTTGTTTTTTAAAGTATTTTTGATGATTTTCCCCTCTTATAAGTTTAATAACAACATTTGACCAAATTAGGAAAAGTAGGAGGAAATACACCTGCTTTAAGTTTGGCTTATAATAAAATATTTTGCACAGTTTTGTCTGATGTAAGATAATTATCTTTTGGTATAATATAATTTTTAAAAATGGCAATGCACTAACAATTTCAAAAAAATCGGTTATCTTTTAAGATTGGCTTTAACCATTTTTGTTTAAAAATATTGTCTTGAGGAAGCCACAAAGCCAATTTAAGTTTACAGTCTGGGCAAGGATAATTGGATTTACACCTGGGCCCTAGGCATAATGGCATTAACTATGATAAACAATATTTTTTTTTATAAACCACCGATTTACTCCTTAATAGGCTAAAAATACACTACCACATAAATAATCTCATTATTGCTAATACGACCCAATAACCCAGTCGCTTATTTTCTTTAAATAAATAATAACTAACACTAACCCTAATAAACGCATAAAAAAACAAACACCAAATACACAAGATATTCTAATCAAATTCCTCGGAAACTGCGAAACGACGACTTATTAAACACTTCGGTTGTTTTTCAAACTTTAAATTTTAAGAACCTATTACTAAGAACACTTCAACTGTATAAGAGGCCTGCAAATTTTGTATTATAATTTCTCCTCTAACAGCTTGCAATTCAGCAACATAAAGTGCCACTTTCATGCATCTACTAACAATCCATCCAAAGAGGTTCTGTACTTCTTACTTTGCCTTATCCTTTATCCCCAGAGAGTATAGACTATGGAACCCTTCTGTCCCGTGAAAAAAATTACCTCCCACTTAACTTAGGATACCTACGCACATTAATGCTTAGGCTTTAAGCCTTTGTAAACTGCTCCAAAATAAAAAAATATAATAAAAAAACAAACTCTATGTAATTATAACAAATACAAAAATTTTACTTATATTACTACTTGGACAATATTTCTACTAGTTAGTTCTTCATTAAGAGATTTAACATGTGTTAAAAAATCGTTTTTTTTTTGAACAGTATGATCACGAACATTATACAAATAACTGCTTTTTTAAATTCTCCAATTGGTTGAATCTAGAATTAATCTTGGAATCTGAACTCCACACAACGGCAAGCGATGTTTGGTGATTGTCGCCCATCAAAATGTTTTCTGTGCTCAACGCTGCATAGCTTTGCTTATCTGATCATAAGCTGACTAAGTTATATATAGTAGTTATACATAGTAGCAGTTCGTTTTAACAGTGATTAAAGTCCGATTTTCTACGCATTCTATGCAAAATATAGCCTTTAAGAACTATAAAAGATAAAACATGCATGCTATTACCTCTATATTTTAACTTCAAAACTCTTTCTTTTCAAAGTAAAATATGAGTCTTTTTCCAATTTGTTACTTACTTTTTTATTTCCAGATTTGAAATAACAAACAAATGTGCACAAAGGTTAAATTCCACCAAATTTGTCTACTTAATTAAATGCATGATGGCAGCAAAAGTCAAGTAAATAATAAATTCAGTGTGGTTGCTGGAAAAAATATCTCTGCTTAAAAGGGAAGTTTTCGTTAAATTAGTTTCCCGTCCTGGGATTAAATTTGTATCTGTCTGGGCTTTTATTTAGCTGAGTTTTGGGCTTTCAATGACTGTTTTACAATTAGTATTTGAAAATACAAGAAGAGGCAAATTTATTTTATAATAAAATTTAGGTTTTACACCTGAAAAGGAGAAATAAGACACCTGTAAGGTTACCGTAGATTTTTTCTGACTATCTGTCACGGGTTACCGTTTCTTTTTTGTGGCGTTTCATATTTATTTGTTGCAAGATAAATGTATCTTATAAGCCTTGCAAATATGAATAATCACTATTCTGCATTAAATTCTTCTTTAACTTATGTTAATATCATTTTTACCTGTGGAACTCTTTCACTGACCTGTAAATTAACGTGTCATGTACAAAATCGAGAGATATCTAAAGCATATTTTGATTAATTTCGAAGTACTGCCTTGTGGCGACTGTTTAGTGACTTTTCGAAAACAAGTCTAAAGGTAGTTGGTTTAAGGGAAAATAAACAACCATCTGGTTTTGTAATTAAAAAACATATACGGAAAAGCGGTTACCCCCAAAAAAAAGAGCCGCGACACTATGATCTTTTAGCGGAGTGCGGCTCCTCGGAATTAAGAAATTCATTATCAGGGGTGGCTACTTATTTTTTTTCTAAAAAAATAATAATATTGAATTATATTAATTAATTACATAATATAATTCAATAATATTAATTATATTAATTTTGTGTAATAATATTAATTGTAATAATATATGTCTTAAATAGTATAAATAAAGTGCGAGATTCAGTTCGCTTAAAGCAGTTTTAAACGTATGTTTAAAATTTTTGAACTTTTTATAAAAAGACTTCTCGAATCTTTTATAACATTTTTTTATCATTTATTTATAAATAAATGGGCAAAACCTTTATGTCTTTACCAAACTTTAGATAATAAAGAAAGACAAATTATAAAAGTTTTTAGTATATCCTTAAGATTATTTGTTTTTCAAAAACATTGTTATTTTTTTTACCTTTGCAAAAAATATTGATGTTAGAAGGCAACATCGATGTTACCGTCGATGTTTTCGATACCCGAACATCGATGACAAAACATCGATCATCGATCAACCAACCATCGATGTTTTTAGACCATCGATGAACATCGCGCATCCCTACTTGCACTTCTTACATGCAAATGGGACAACAAAGTAAGAAAGCAACAATATGTTGTTAAAAAATGGCGGTTACATAAAAACATTATGCCTGGTCTATACAACGCCTTAAAGGAACACTGAGTAAAAAGCAGAAAATTTATTTACCTCCCTGGCACATTAAACAAGATTTTTTCCTAAAGCATTGAATAAAGAAGATAATGCTTATTTTATTTAGGTCGAAAACTCTTAACTTAAAAAATACAGTTTTGTTAGGACACAAATACGAATACTTTTTAAAGATGAATATTTTGTAACTTTAGTTTTGACAGAAGAAAACAGAGCATC
>JAHBCN010025600.1:0-11219 GCA_019359885.1 Listronotus oregonensis | reverse complement strand
TTTTAAAAAGTTATTTAAACAAAAACGATTTCCAGGGTCGACCGTTATGTACCTGTATCTCGTAGGGAAGGCTCGTAGGAAAAAAGTTTATGGGAATTTGTCATAATATTTTTAGGTTTTCTGTTAGATTGCGAGAGATTGCCCACATATTCTGGGACACCCTGTATAAATCTCAAAAATTGGTAACAACTAAAAACAACTCACAATGATTGCAATTAACTTAGTCTGTCATTCTTATATTCGTTCTTTAGAGTTACATTAAAAAAGTTAAACCCAGAAAGTTTGTTTAACCAAAGTAAAATATTTGTTAAAATTAGTGGTAAATATTTTATATTTTTCGTTTGGAAAAAAGTATGGTCAATGATTTGGTGTGTTTTACTGAAATGTAAATTTCTTTTAAATAGATTGACTTATAGTACGAAAAAATGTTTTATAAAACTATTAAAATTAATGTCTATATTTAAAGTATTATTAATTGACGGCAAAAGTTTTTTCTGACTCGTCAAAGCAAATATGTTGCATAGTTTTTGCCTAATTCTGATCAGATACAGAGTTAATAAAAACAGCAAACACTAAAATTATTGGAACCACTATTTTTCAGATGTGTTATACGTATAGTTATATTAAAAAACGATAATAAATAATAAATTACTTTTAATATATAAATGCTGAATATCCGCTTATAGATTTACACATGTAAATTTTTTTGAATTTTGCACCTAAATGCCTTATTTTCCTTTAAATAGTTAAATAATGATACTTCTTTAAACAAAAACTTTAAACATTTTTTTACAAACAAACATGCACATCCCCCAGGTTTTTTTTATTTAAAGGGTACACATACTCACATTAATTTGATGTAACAAACTTAAAAAAAAAAAGATTTTTTTAACGCTAACAGATAAAGCCAAAGTTAGGTACGTTATAGCAAACTTCTACAATTTAATGCTAAGTCTTTGGTAAGTGTCAAAAACTTTTACGGATAATAACAGTAAAAAAGTTTGCAGGTTTTTATTTTTACCTTTTATTACTTGTAATGATGCGTACAAAAACACATTAAATACGCAGGCAGCACTCTAAAAACAATATAAAGTATCTTAAAAATACAGCAATAAATTTTGAGGCCGTATTTTTCACACAAAAATAAGAAATGTATATTAATATAATCTAAAATAATACCTAATTAAACAATAAATGAATTTAAAAATTTGTAGGGTTAGTAAAAAAGTCTAAACTGTCTTGTTAATTTAGCTAAAAAAATTGGAAAAAACTCCACCATATCGAAAATTTAGGTTTATCGGTCTAAATACATATCTAGAGTCCATACCTTTATATTTTAGTATTTTATAATTTGCCGTCAAACGCCTAAAAAGCCAAAACATATGTTAAGTAAATATAATAATTTTTAGAAGTAAATAAAAGCTATTTTTATAGTACTCAACTAACTATTATACTATGTGTCAAAGAAACGAGAGCACCTGTTGTTCTTAACCCCTTTTTCAATTATATTTTGCAGGCAAATATTTTCAAACTAGACTCTTGAGTATATTTTAACGTGTATTGGATCTTATAGGTAATTTTAAAGAAAATAAAAACAATAACTTTTAGTTAGAAATTTCTTTAATGTTTTAAATCCCAAAAGAAAGATTAATATCTTTGGGTATTAAATTTTTTAACATTTTTTTAAACACCTTTGTTGCAGTTTTTTATACACTTTACACGATTAATGCCAAAAGAAAATAATATGAACCTTTTAATCTTGGCTTGTTTTGCTGTGTGACAAATTTATACTTTCTTGCACCTAAAAACTAAGATTTAAAAATGGAAAATCACTTTACCTTTATGAGATTAAATGAAATTTCTTAAATGAAACTTAAGCTGTGGTAATTGTCATATAACTGTAAAAAAATGAACCTCATAGCGTGTTGGGTTATGAAATATTGTTTTAGAATCTGTTAATAGTATATTTTATTACCAGTACGAAAATGACGATTTTTCCGTGCGCGCGACAAATTCTCTATTTTTAGGGCGGAGATCTGCGTATTTACGGTAAAGTGTACAGGGATTAAATTTGCAATTTTCGTTGGTAATGGTAAAACTTCTTGACCTGTGAGTTTTTCCATCTCGTAAGAACACGACAAGGAAACGCCCATTATCTTCTACATCGTCTAAACTCAGACGTATTAAATCATCTCTGAGGCATGCGCCGAAGATGCCAAACACTGAAATTACTTTTGCTAGTAGATATTGTTTATATGAAGCTTTACATAAAAATTTGGTTACTTTTTCTGATGTAAGAACCTTGGATTTCTTTGGCACATCCTTGTAGTTTGTCGTTTCAAAAAGCGATATTTTTGGATATTGAATGTGAGTATTTTTTTTTATTGCCAAACAACCTTTAACATGGAGAATCGACTCCATAAGGTAGATGACTTAAAGATTTGGCTTTTTCAGAAAAATAAACAAAAAAGAATATCGTCACTCACAATTTTGATTCTTTTCTGAGTCCGCCATTCGGTAAAAATGTGATATTCATGTTCATATCTCAACCTGGATTTCACTAAAAATAATCTGCACTCACTTTTACCGCTTGTTGTAATATAATATCGGAAATATCCGGATTTTCTTCCAAATCTCAATTCATTTTTTGAAAATGGCATAAATTTCACTGGCAGAAAATAAAATATGTCATTATAGGCTAGTAAAACGGTGCACAGAAAGGGGTCGAAGTGGAAAGTTTTGGTGTAATTGTTTTTTGGGTTTTTCCGTTTTTTGGGTGTAACACGAAACTAAATTTCCAAAAAAATTTGCTCGGCAAATATGAGAAATCATCAAAAAACCACTAAAAATCATGTTTTTTAGTGGTTTTTAGCTAATAAATAGCTAATAAATTTCAATTCATTCATTCAATAAATCAATGCCATTTTTCCTTTAAGTGAAAGAATATGCTGAGCGAGAGAGAAGATCATCGCAACAGATATTAGTAGATATCATGTTCGACAAAACAGTGATCCCGACAATGCCACAAGAAAAATTTCTAGGCAATATAAAAAACAAAATCCGTCTCATCTCAATGTTAAAGGACAACTTTCCTGCAGCTGGTATTCACATAAAGCAGGCACAAGAGGATGCGGATACTCTTATTGTCACCACAGCAATGGATCTCGCACAGCAGCATAACTGTGTAGTTATTGTGGGTGCAGATGTAGATCTGATGGTAATCATGATTGGTCGTTGTCGGGGTGTACATTCAAATATATACTTTCTGAAGCCAGGTAAAGGGGCAGTTTCACAACTCATTTTTTCTTCTGACTGCCATCCAGACCAATCCATCAGTGACAACATATTGTTTTTGCATGCCATGGGGGATGTGACACAACTTTACCCTCGTTCAAAGTCAGAAAAATGAGATTTCTTTAAACCCTTAAGAAAAACCCTGCCCTAACCAAGATCATTCAAATTTTTAAAGATCCTACCGCACTTGCTGACGCTGTTACTAATGCTGGTCTTACCTTTTTCACTGCATTGTACAAATTAACCGATAAGAAAAGAGCGTCCTTGAACAAATTGAGGAATAAATGCTACCTTAGATCTGCATACAAATCAACAGCACATTTGGCGTCACTACCTTCTACTGAAGCTGCAGCACAGCAACATTTTTTGAGAGTTTACTTTCAAGTACAACAATGGCTTCGAAATAAAAAAGATCGTAAATAATGAAGAAAACCAAAGGATATCTGCAACCAGTAACAACATTGCAGCCACCAGCACCAGACGCAGTATTGAAACTTATAGCTTGCAAATGCATAAAGACCTGTCAGACCAACTGTTGATGTAGAAAAGCTGGCCTTAACTGTTCCTGTATGTGCCTCAACTGTGAGAACAGCTGCAATAATATGCTTATTGCAGAAATTGAGGAAAAAGCAGAGGATGATTCGGAGTTACTTGAAGGTAACTGTGCATAGATAATTCTATCTTACCATCATTTATCTACTCACTATTTATTTGTGTGTAAAAATATGTTTCTACTACTTTTATATCTATTCAATATGTTGACAAGTGTTTGAAATTTGGTCTCTAATTGGTTTTAGGCGTTGAAGAACTGGATGGCTGCCCTGAGGAAAGTATGGAACCGGTACTTTTAAAGGGCTCGTAAAAGTAAATAGATAGGTACTTATAAATTGATATTTTTTATATCTATTTAATAAATTGTTGAATATTTCGCAATTAATTCAATGATTTTTGTTTTAGACCTAGAGGAACTGAAATGCTGCCCTGCTGAAATCCCTTAACCCGGTATCTAAGAGGGCTCGTATTAGGTCATAAATACTAAATTGTACTGAAATTTGCCTCTTTTATTAATCTATCAAATAATGTTCACCTAACAAAAATAAAAAATATAAACTAAGGATGTCTTCTGCTATTTTTTTTTAATGCTAATTTCTCCCATATTTTAGTACTCTTTTGCGTGGCAACCATACGACGTACGAAAAAATGTTAAAAGACATAAATTATAGAAAATTTTCTTTTCTTTATTCTATTACATAAACATTTTTTGCATAAAGAGCTTGTTTTGCAAGTTATAACCTGAAAATGTCATATTTGTTGTATTTTATACACAGTTGAAAATGTAGTATTTTCAGGTAAGTATAATAAAAACATAATAACCTGTGTTATGAAAATAACATTTATGGAAACATTTTATTTTTTTCATACAGAAATTTACACCTAGCAAAGAAAGGTTTTTTTTTATCGGCAATGTAAAATTTGTTTAAAGATCAGTGAAAAATAATTTGGCAATAAAAATGATACATCTAATAATGTAATTTAGACACGTTTGTAATGATATTTTCTCACAGACAAGAATTTTTTTAGAGAAGCTCCCACAAGTTGGGTAGACTTTAATGAACTTGGACAAACGTAAGCGCGAAGACAACGTAAAATAAAGATAAAAAGGGGGCGAATCCGGGCCAAAACGAGACGACTGCAGCCGTCATTAAGCTCCAAATCCGATGTTAAAGCGCTTTGCGACTCCGCCGGTTTCATATTTATGGTGCGAACGATAGGACATTAGAAAAATGTGTGTTGGACTGAGGCCAACCGGTCGTGGCACCAGCGCCTGTTCTCTATGTATGTGTCAACCCAAGGAAATAAAATATGTATTATGATAAAAGTTTGAATATATGATGTGGCCGAATAATGTAAAGATTTTTTTGATAAAAAAGAAGCAAAATTTTTTTACAAGCTAGAACTAACTATTGATCATATGATCATGTTTATATCGGGTGTTTCTCAAAGGTGGTTCCCCAATATAACTTTCTTATTTTTTAAAATGGAAAAATGAAATTTGGCTTGTCAAAATCTCACCTAAAAATGCATTGAATCGCGTGTTCAATTGTTTCTGATGATTTCCGGTTTCACCGGAAATGACGTCAACTTTTGACTTTTAAATAGAACACCCTGTATCTTTTTATCTATTCGATAGAAAATGACATCCTTAATACAATGACACCCCATTTGTCAACTTTTGACATTTTTCTTTAAACATATTTAAATTTATAAAATTTAATCTAGAGTGCCATGACGTCGTCCAAGGGGCGTGGAAATAGTATATTACATACCCAGGTGGAAAGTGTTTCATTTCTGTCGAGAGATGCGGCTGCGCCTCGGTCTACTATACTTCTCGACACAGAAATGAAACTTTTCACTGAGGTTTGTATACTATTTCATTTACAACGACTTTATTCATTTCCTATATTTTAAATTAAAATTATGAAAATTGATCCAGTAATAATTTTATTAGGGTCAGGTTTCCCAAATTATATTGTTCTCATTAAGGGTTGTCAAAGGACAATACATACAGAGTAAGATGGATGCTTTAAATTTATAGGGTTTTTCATGATTTTTTTTTGTTAAAAATCAATTTTGTTTGATTTTGTAGGCCCGTGACGTCACGGCCCTAAATTTTCTATTGGGGAATTTTCTTTTTGTCAGCTTTTTGTTATTGATACGCCTGTCATCAAAATCATATGCGCAACATCTACAAAGTTGGCGTTTCCTGTCAATTGTCTATTGTCAATGTCAACCTTATAACCTGACCTCTAATATTTATTAATAATTTCTAATTTGAAATAGTGTTTCTTTCCAAATATTCCAATTTATTACTATAGTTTTATTATCGCCAAAATTTTTTATATGAACCCCTTTTAATAAATTTCCTTATTTTATTCAAAATGAAAAAAGTGTATTGTTATTATTTGGAAACCAGAACCGCCGGTTTAGGATCTTCAAAAATATTCTTTTCTTTCCAAAACAAGACGATAGGAGAAAAGCCTGATGTGCTGTGGTATTGAGAAAATGCCCAAAGGACATGCCTATTATTGTTTGAAAACCATTTTGATGTAAGTTTTTATGTTTTATTCCAATTGAAACTATTTAGGTAGTCTGGCTGTGTTTTAGTGTAAAGTCTAAAAAGCATTTCGCATTTTAGCATTTCGTTAAAACTAAGATTGTCGATATCGATTTCCAAACAGATTCATCCATGTTGAATTTATTTTAGGGGAATGGCGGGCTATTTAAATTAAATGATAATTAAACCTTAAATAAAAAGTAAGGGGTTTTTTTTTCCGGTTATTTAGCAGGTTGTTAATTGTGTTTCTACTTTTAATTTTTACAACAACATTATCAATATCAATTGAGTGAAAATACCCTATTAGTAATTTGTTTTAATTTGAAAATCCTAAAAAAAATGTTATCAAGGAAATTGAGTTTCTCTTCACCAGAAATTGAGCTATTATTATTATTATTATTATTATTAAAATGGATGTTCGTGTGTCAATATACCATTTTAAAATATCAACATTCAATACAAAACAAAAAAAATTTCCAACCGGGTGAGAAGGAGACTTTACTGGGAAAGAGAAGTCAAAAACGTCAACTTTCCACCTGTTAAAGATAGATGAAACAAACATTAAATTTAAATAAATAGTTTTTATTATCTTTGTATTTTTGTCTTTTCCAGAAACGTAAAAAATTTCAAAATCGTTTTCTGACATAACTCATTTTTTTATGAAACGATGGTGCTCGGGGCATTTGAAAAAAGCCTTTTTTTTAATAATTTTATCCCACACTTGATATTTGAGTTAAAACATAAAAAATAGACATAGTAGTTGTTGCTTATAAGCATAATAATTATTATATCATAACAATTGCGAAATGCATAAGATTTTTAATCGAATGCCAGGGTGGATGTTTGAATAAAAAGCAACAACTACATGCCTATTTTTTTTCTGTTGATATAACTTAAAATATCAAGTGTGGGGTATCAAATTATTTAAAAAAAATGCTCTTTTTTTAAAAATGCCAACGAGCCACCATCGTTTTATTTGAAAAAATTAGGTTATTCAGAAATAAAATTTTTACCTTTTATGGAAAACCCAAATACGTGAGATAATTAAAAACCATTTTTTCACGCCTCCTTTACTCAAAATTGGTTGTTTTTACACCGTCATGGCACTCTTACTAAATTTTAAAAAAATTTAAAAATTTTTAAAGAAAAATGTCAAAAGTTAACATATGAGGTGTCATTGTAAGGGTGGGTCCATATTTTGACCCATTTTGATCGCGAATAACTTTTTTTACAAATAAAGTATCAAGATGCGGTTTTGCAAATTTATTATATTTTTTAAAGTTTAATCTGTATCTTTACCATTTTTATGTACATTCCATTAGCTCAAAAACAAAAAGGCCGATTTTCCGATATAGGACAACTTTGTTATTTTAAATGGAACACCCTGTATATGTTTCAATATTTTTAAATGTAATCTTTTCCCTTTAAAAATGTAACACAAGCTATTGTTATCTTAAAAATAACGCATTTATTGACCTCAAAGAATTGACTGTATGCGAATAGGAATATTATTTTAAAAGGATTTTTTGAAAAGTCGCCTGTGGAAACAAAGTTATCTCGTTTCCATAACAGCAACAAGCCTCATTGTCAGCCATTGTTGGTCTTTTTCACAAGTTATTTTAATTATGAAGCGCAAAATGTTCTCGTTGCAAAAAGGGAAAATGTGTTATTATTTTTGCCGAAAACCAAATCAGTAAAAGAAACCCAGCGAAGATTTAGAAACATGTTTAATAAAGCTCTACCCACAAAAAATTCAATTAAAATCTGGTACAGAAAATTCTGGA
Source organism: Listronotus oregonensis (assembly GCA_019359885.1). Lineage (NCBI taxonomy): Eukaryota > Metazoa > Arthropoda > Insecta > Coleoptera > Curculionidae > Listronotus > Listronotus oregonensis. Next base: position 3,026 of record JAHBCN010025600.1, on the reverse strand, counting down.
GTACAGGATCTTTAGCTCGAAAAAAGAAATTAGTAAACAATGAGAATTTGCTAAATAAAACGTTAAAAATTCTGGAGATAACTCAGGAAGATCCAACATTGTCAACAAGAAAAATATCAAGTTCAGTCCATATTCCTAAAACTACAGTATAAGAAATCATAAAAAAAGAACTTAAATTAAAGCCATACAAATTTCAAATGTTACAAGAAATAAAAGAAACTGATTTTCCACAAAAGGTGGAATTTTGCCAGAGAATTCAAAATTTAGTAAGGAACAATATACATTTTTTGGATAGACTAATAATGTCAGACGAAGCCACATTTCACCTCAATGGAAAAGTAAATAAGCATAACTGCAGGTTTTGGGCAACAGAGAATCCACAACAATATAACGAACACGTTAGAGATTCGCCAAAAGTCACAGTCTGGTGTGGTATGTCAAAGAAAAAAATTTATGGGCCATTTTTTTTTTCATGAACCAACTGTAACCTCTTGGACTTACGTTGATATGCTGGAAATATTTTTTTATCCCCAATTGCAAGAAGAAAATCTATTGAATTTCGTCTATTTTCAACAAGATGGGGCACACCACAAGCTAACATTACCAAGAATTCACTGACCAACGTTATTGGAAACCGGTGAATTGAAGAGGGGCCATTTCCTGGCCACCTCGTTCACCAGATTTGACTATTCCAGATTTTTTTCTGTGGGGATATGTGAAAGAGAGGTGTTATAGTCCACTTCCCCAAAATTTAGAGCAATTAAAAATTAAATATCCAAACATAATAGAAAAAATATTCCTGAAGAATTTTTAGTCAATAGTTTTAATAAGTTTTTTTCGAATTTAAATAAGTGCGTCGAAGTCGGCGGAAGGCATTTTCAACATTTACAGTAGTTTTTTAAAGTAATGAAACCCTTTATTGTAACTATTATTTTGTGAATAACCTAAACCTTTGGCGATCCTTTTTTTTGTAACATATGAAGCAAATTTTAATTGTTAAATAATATTGTTGGTCGACATGCAGTCAGTTTTTCGAAGGTTAATAAATACGTTGTTTTTTGAGATAACCATACTTGTGTTACATTTTTTAAAGGGGAAAGATTAAATTTTGAAAATATAGAAACATATACAGGGTGTTCCATTTAAAAATAAATAGTTGTTCTATAATGAAAAATCGGTCATTTTGTTTTTCACTAATGGAATGTCACAATAAAATGTGAAGGTAGGAATAAACTTTAAAGAAATATAAGTGCATCTGCAAAAACCGCATCTTGATACTTTTATTTGTTCCAAAGTTATTCTCGATTAAATGGAAATATGGCCGGCCACCCTGTATTAAGGATGTAATTTTCTATCGAATAGGTAAAGAAAAAATACAGAGTGTTCCATTTAAAATTTAAAAGTTGAGACCATTTCGGTAAAACCGGAAATCGTCAGAAACAATTAAACAAGTCTTTTAATGCATTTTTAGGTCATATATAGACAGGCCAAATTTTATTTCCCATCTTAAAAAATAAAAAGGTTATAGGGGAAACCACCTTTGAGAAAAATCCGGTATACCATAAAAATTGTGTAAAGTGAAAGTTAGTTTTTCATTGCCTCTTTTATATTTTTGTTTTCATTTATACCTTTAAAACCTTTATAAACAGTCTTACGTATACCCCACAGTGGAAATTATTGTGTGGTTTTTTGGACAAAACTTCAGGCGGCGCTTATTCTTTGGCGAACATTTACATATTTTTAATACTAGTTATAGATTGCACCTTCAAAAATGTTCCGCTTAAAATTTAATACCTCTTTTACAGGCATAACCCAAAACTCGGTTGTAAAAAAATTTAAAGGTAAAAAAAACAAAGAAATACAAAATAGTTGTTATTCTTCTATTTCGCGTACATAATTTAAAAGTACTTTTAAGATAATTTAGACCCTTTTTTTTTTTAAAAGAATTGTAAAAATTAAATTAATAACAAGCTAATTTTTAAACCAAAAACATTTATGGGTTTTTTTATTTTTCTGTTTATAAAAACCCTTTTAAAGAATTGCTCAGATAATTGAGGATTTCCCAATTTTTTATAAATACAAAAAAATAAAATCATTTTCTTTCTGTATAATTCAAATACAAAATTTCATTTGCCTTATTTAAAAAAAAAACCGCTACTTACCACATCACTTTACTTATAAAACAAACAAATAAATTAAATGATATGTTGAAATGTTAAAAAAAAAAAAGCTTTTTGTAATGTTGGGCCCCTATACGTTCCCGTTTTATATTAACCAATGGATATATTATTTAATGAATGCAGAAATTTTTATTATATTGTCTTTTAAAAACCTAAGCATGTAAAAATTTAAAAAAACCCAACCCCATCAAATAAAAAAGATATATTTTGCCCTTAAAAAATTATTTTAATATTTGGGATTCCATCTTTTTTTTTATAAATTTTAAAAAAACCCCTTATTCTTTATTATAAGTCCCCCAAATATTCAGCCTTATGGGCCCTACTCCAAAAAAAAACCTTATTTGGCCCCAAATCATTTTATTTTAAAAAGAACCTCAAAATTTTAACCATAAGGTTTTTTTTTATTTTGCATCCTTATATATATATATATATATATATATATATATATTTATATATATATATATATATATATATATATATATATATATATTATATATATATATATATATATATATATATATATATATATTATATATATATATATATATATATATATAGATTTTAAATTCTTGGGATTGGGGCCCGGGGTGAAGTAAAAAACTTTTTTTTTAAACGCCAGCTTTGGGGAAATTTATTTTTTTTCCTTTTTTAATAAAAAAGAAGAAAATTTTTTTACAATCAAAAAAATTAAAATTTTTAACTTATTGTTTTAAAAAAATAAAAAAAAAATATAGAAAAAAAAACAATAAAAAATTTCGGGAAAGTGAGTTTTCAAGGCTAGAGTCATTATAAAACATAATCAATTTATTGTTTTAACTTAGTGCTCATAATTTTGAATTTAAATTT
>JAHBCN010025599.1:0-11076 GCA_019359885.1 Listronotus oregonensis | reverse complement strand
GTTCCGGAGTTTATTACTTTTTTGATAGGTAGCTTTTCTACTACCTAAAAAAATTCAGAAATTATGTAAAAAAATAAATACCCTAAACAGGTTTTTTATAAGGATAAAATTGAAATTCGTATTTTGTTTCAGTACAAAATATAAACAATATAAAGGTACCAACTATAGTATATGAAGGTACCTAATAATATTTAAATTACTTGTTTAAACAGATTTTTTATATAACTTTTCTTCTTTTTATTTTTACTATTGCTGCAAAAAAAACACATTTTTCTAATATTAAAACTATCGCATTTAAGTTTAGTGTCACGATAATTTGAAGGACCGACGCGGCGCCACTGTCTGATTGCAAATTATGATAATATTTTTTGAGAATCTGTTTTAAGTTTTACGACAGTCTTTATGATATTTTATTTTAATTTCGCCATTTAAAATATCATCTTTTTGACAGTTTTTTTTTTGCTAGATTGTCCTGCCTTTTTTCAGCACTTAATAGAAATTTTGATAACAACCCTTGTATTCTAGGTCAGCGTTTCTCAACCTTTTTTGGCCCACGGACCAAAATATAGTTATTATTGTTTTTTTTAATAAGTAATTTTTTTTCGGGGGTTTAAAAATTGTCCGCGGACTAGTAAAATTTCTCCGCGGACCACTTGTGCCATGGTGGTCGCCCGACCAGCGGGAGAATAGCTGTTCTAGGTCTTTTTAAAACAGATTTGTATCCATCATACACAATTTTCTTAACATAATTCGCTTCATTGTTTTAAAATTTTAAATACATACAGCACACTCTAAATTTCGACAACCACCACTACTAATGTATTACTTAACTACGCACGCTATCCGCATGCGGGGTTTTTGGGTCCCGATAATACTTTTTCGTCTAAAAAAAAAATCGCTGTTGCCAAACGATACGCTCTAGGAAAAAAATTTTTTTCAAAAACTTTTGTTATTATTTGGCTATATTTTTTCGCCATGTATGAAAATATTTTCAAAAATAAAAAAGTTTATCGATTGGTGAAAATTTCACTACCAAAAATATTTATTTTTAGTTTATATGATTTTTAAACTGTTTATAAGGTTAAAAGCGCTACAGTGTGGGCTTTAATTTGACACAAAAAAAATTTCGGTATCTTTGATAGTTTTAAAGTTATGGCGGTGGAAACAAAAAAAAAATAAATTTTTTTACAAGTTAAAAAAATCAATTTTTATTAATTTAAAAAGTTCGAGACCACAAAAAAATGTCGTAAAATACGATTTCATGTGCCCGGTCACATACCCCAAAGAAACCTAACAGGTTTGATCTGGTTCTACGCCAAAAAAAAAAAACGACACGATAGACTTACGGAATCGCTCCACCATACGTAAAAATTGACTTAAATAAGTTGAAAAACTACTATTTTGTTTCTTTGAATTGTTTGAAACATTTCAGCGCATAAAAATCAACCCCATTATGATTTAATTAAAAAATGTATTTGCCCTAAAAATTAATATATTTTCAGAGTGTTTTGTATGAAAAAAAGCTTAAGTTACATAAAATTAGGCTCAGATAAGTTAAAAAATAAGTCTTTAATTCTTTGGAGCATTATTTAATGTATTTACACCCTTGAAAATCAACCCTTATTATGATTTAATAAAAAAAATTGTTTACCCCAGAAAAATTAACATATTGTCACAGAATTGTAATTAAAAAATGTGGTTGCTTAAAAGCATTACCTATTTAATTTTGTTTTTTTTTTAATTCTTAAAAATCCACCTCTTCAAATATTACAATGCAAAAAATAGTACAAAACCGCGGAAAAATGCATCGAATCGCATAATCAGTTGGAATTAAGTTCGACTAACCTTTAAAGTGTGCATTACGTCAATGAGCGCTTTTTTATTTTTTAGGGGGTGAAAACTACCCCTAATTACTAAAATCTTTAAAACTTCCTTTACTTTCATATTAAAGCTTAATAAATTGAATAATACATGTTTAATTTTTGAAATATTAGTTTAAGTATTTAAACCCTTAAAAGCAATCCCTTTTATAGAATATTCTCTCTCTATTGAAATAAAACGATATGTACAAAAAAATTACATGAAAGTTCGGTTTCACCTTATAACCTATTAGAATTAAAAGTTGCAGAACAGATAATCGGAAATTTTTATTTTTTTAATATTCCTTTGAATTTATTGTGCTGTGTTAATAGGTAGCTAACAAGTGAGGTTCATAAAAAAATACCTTTATTTAGCAAATATACATTTACAGAAACAATGTACTATACAAATTAAATACAATAAAAGTTTTTATGTACAATTTTATTATATGCAGTTCTTTATTATAAAGTTTAGCGCCCTTAAAATTTCCATTTTTGTTGTGGGAAAATAAAATTGGCCTTTATTTTACACTTTTTTATGATTTTCAAAACTAATTAGGAACTTATTTATAATTCAATCGTACTTAACATCTTGTATGCTATACGTACACAAATATGGCTTTATTGGTTTTGTTAGTTTATAGCTAGTTACTTGCTAGCTCGCTCGTCGGCCATAAAAAACTTGGCTAATAAAGCCATGTTTTATTTTTATACATAAGCAGCTATAAAATTGTTATTTTAGTAAATAATACATATTCACCGAAAAGCATTATTAATCAATTTAATGTTGAAAATAGAATCAAAATTTAAACAATAAATTTTTTTATTATAAATTTATTAAGCTTATTTTTTAATTTAAAATTTGATAATAGAAAAGGTTTTTGGAAGACAAATTTAATAAAGTAACTGGAAAACAAAAATTAATTTTGCTTTCCCTAAAACCTAACTTAAATAAAATCTTGTTTATTAATTATATTACATTTGAGATGTTTGCGTAAGGATATAGTGCTTCTTATTCTAATTTTAAAAATGAATAACTTGTTATACTTTGAAAGCGAGTAACCTCATTTTTTTCCAAAAAGTAAATGCCTTCTTAGTTAGCTTTGATTCTGGCAATTTTTTTTTTGTTTTTTATTTTTTGAAAATTTCAGTACACATTTTTAGCTAAAATAAGTTAACTTAATAAAGGAAAGGAGATATAATAATAAAAGTGTATCACAAATTTGATAGAAATAGTACAGAAAAAGAGTAAATCTTGAAAATGTTCCTTACTAGAAAGAGCGTCAAAACTTAAAATACCAAGAAAAAATTTTCCAATTTTTTTTACTTCAAGTATTTTACTTAAAATTACTTTTTATTAGGAGGTACTTGTACTTGTACCTGATTGGTTTTTATTAAGATACTCGGTTTTTACTTGATTTGACGTTTACTTAAAAGTATTTATTTAATACTTAAAGGTATTACCATGAAAGTAAAAAAGTACTTCGTATAAAAAAGTACTTAAGAAAGAAAGTATTATAAATAAAAATATTGAATAAAAACAATACTTTTAAGTAAATAAAAAGTACTTGAAGTAAAAAATCAACCAAGTACTGGAATTTACACGCCTTAGATAATCGTACAAACAAGTTAAAACAAGAAATATGCGCCACCGCTGCTGTTTCTATTGTATAGCATTACAGCGCTCATTTGAATTGGATTCAATAGCAAGACAAGTGTAACTATTACTGAGAATTAGACTTTTGTTCTCTTTTCGAAATCAATCCTAATAAAAAATCATTTATTTTGATACCCAATTTGATATATTTAATAATGATTACTAACAGCCATTTTTCATGACAATTTTATTATCGAACGCATTCAGGATAGGGAAACAGTTTTAAATCACTCCCGAAAAAAGTAAAAACGTGACGGTTTAAGAATATTCTATATTGGTGCGATTTTTACGTTTGATGGAGCAGTTCCCCAACTATTTCGTATTGTGAATGCGTTCATTATTACCTTCATTTGAACGAAAACCCCCGTATTTTAATAGGCAACTTAAACAAAATTTCCACTAATAAAATGGAAACGACATCAAAATTGAAGTTAGGTGGTTCTGACTTGATTTTGTGTTGTTGGGAACTTAAAATATTTTCCAAGAATAGGTTTTGGGTGCCAACCTACTGTAGGCACCCATTGAAAACCCGTCCTTTTGACAGATGTATCGGATGCCAACGGGTGAAAAGCCAACCCGTTGGCAACCACAAGGGAAAAAACCCATTTTGGGAAAAACCAATATTTCCTATAATAGTTTAAGGCCCAAGCTCCACCCGAGTACGGCATTGTGGCCTGTTATATAAATTTACATACGAAATTTTACATTATTTCGGAAAATCGGATGCATAAGATCCCGACTTAAAAAAAGGGACACTTAGCCACCCTACTTGTTTTCCTAACAAGTTTTTAACGACTGGCCTACTTTCCAATTGAGGTGGGGCTCAGTCCTTAAAGCTTTTAGGAGTTGTTGGAAAACCCGGTTTTTTAGGAATAAACCCTTTAACTTCCTTACAAAAAATACTACTCAGGTATAATTTGTTTTACTTAATGTACTTTTAATTAGTTCAAGTCTTTTATGTACTTTAAGTACTTTGGTTTACTTCAAGTACTTTATGTACTTAATTTCTTTGTTTTACTTCAAGTACTTTGTTTTACTTCAAGTACTTTGTTTTACTTTTAAGTACTTTGGTTTTCTTCAAGTACTTGGATTTACTTCAAGTAAAATACTTGGGTGGTACTTCAAGTACTTTCTGAATGTAGAAAATGCAAGTACATTTTGATGAATACTTGGGACTTGTACTTAAAGTACTATTTAAGAGTACTTTGGGCCGCTCTGCTTACTAGCCATAAAATAAATTTCTTGTCAAAAAAGGGTTGATCTACAGCTAAATAAATGTTGTTTTAAACACTTAATAAAACATATCAGTAATCTTAAAGTAAAAATAGCAATCAAAAGAAAAATCCCATTAGTGAGATAATTAAAAAAAATTATGCATACAGAAAATTTTACAGCAAGTACTTAAAATGATGACTTTCCTCTTGAATACATGAACGCATGCTTCCAATTAAATTATTACCAACCCTAGAAATATTTCTAAATATTCTAAGTGTTTTTAATTGTGCCATAATAAAATTTAAAGCATTTCATATAACTTATTCTTGCTCTTCATATACTTTGTTTTTCACAGTGCCCCACCAAAGCCCTAAGGTTAAAGGACCTTGCCGGATACCTAACAGATACCTTATTGCCTGTCTATCCATGCGGAAATCTATTTATAAATGCAGGGACTTCATCGTGGTGAAACCATAATTTGTCATAATTTGCAAGCGGTAAATTATCGAGGTTTCTCTTAAATTCGGTTTTAAAAAATTAAAGGTATATTTCTCTGCGGTGGTTGCCTTTCCGGATATACATATTTCTAAATACATTGTGCTGTTTTTGTACAATTTCTGTCAAATTTGTAGCAAAGCCCTAGCATATATTTTTTCTTTTTATTCGTAAAACTCATATCCCTAAAAAACCTGTACAGGCAAATTTCTTTTTAGTTTAGTGTGTTTCCTTTAAAAAGTAATAAGAAGGCTTCGAAAAATATGAGCGATAGCTCATTCGACGCAAAATGCAAATTTGAGAAAGGCGTTTTGAGGATTTTTTTGGCAATAAAAATTGCAATTTTTATTAACAAAAAACGAAAAAAGAATTGTTATTTCGATTTTTGATGGTAACTCAAAAACCATAAGAGATAGCGGAAATTGCAAAAGAGATCCTTAAACAGAAGGAAATTTCCGATAAAAAAGTCCGAAATCCTGGAGTTCTGTCTCCATTATTAATAATTTTAATTTAACGCTGAAAATGGGTCTCCGCGCGACATCTTTGGTTGCGCGGTCGGAGTCAAACCTGAGTACGTCGGAATAATTTTTTTTTAGGGTTTTTAATATTAATTAAAAAAAAAATATATTCGTATTCGGAACACTTCAAATTATTTATTTCCGTTGAAACTTTAACTTAAAGTAAGTTTTTCAACAAGTTAGACAATTGTCAATTAACAAAATTGTTTTGCATTTTTGTCCTCATTGTACATTAAAAAAATGCTTAAATAATTATCGTATAAATTTTTCGCTTCGTGAAGCCCTTCCTATACAGGGTGCCACAGATTCGAGTGCATACATGGGGATCTCGGAAACCGTAAGAGATACGAAGTCGGTTAACTTATGGCAAAGTTGTGCATTTAGGTGCCTAACAACATGCCGATTGGAAAGTTGAAAAATTTCCCGAGTTTTTTCCGGGGGATATCCGGAAAAAAACAAAAATTTTTGATTTTGTTTTTATTTTTTTCTGACGTTATTTAAAGAGATATGGAAAAACAAAAGACACTTTCTTATGGCTACTTTTTGTTTACAGAACAGCGTTGAGATATTTTCCGTACGACGTTTCTTTTTTTGTTAGACCATCATCAACTTTTTTTTTTTAAAACGGACCGGGGTTTTTTTTTTTAAATTTTTTTTTTAACCTCTTATTATCCCAATTTATACCTGACCCCTTATATATACAGGGGGCCACAAAATTCGAGTGCATGCATGGGGATTCGAAAACCGTAAAGATACGAAGTCGGTTAAATTATGGCAAAGTTGCGTTTTTGGGGTTTTTAAAATGCCGATTAAAAAATTGAAAAAATTTTAAATACTTGAAGATACCCCGGAAAAAACCAAATTTGCTGATTTCTTTTTTTTTTTTTAAAGGCTTTTTTAAAGAGATATGAAAAAAAAAAAAGACACTTTTTTTATGGCCACTTCTTAAGCTCTACAAAAAAGCGTTGAGAGATTTTCCGTACGACTTTTTGTTTTCCTTAAACCATCATCAACTTTTTTTTTTTAAAGCGGCACTCAATTGTTTATTGCTTTTTTGAAGCAATTATAATCCCAATTACAATGATGTATAACACTTAATATTTTTCTGTTAAAAAACATATTTTCCATAAGAGACAAAAAAAAGACAAGGAACGCACATAACTTCTTATAGGGGCGTTCCATATTTGTTAATAAATAATTTATACATTTTTTTTAATTATAATAAAGGTTAAAAAAAAAAAAAAAAACCTAGGTCCGTATTTAAAAAAAAAAAATTGATGATGGTTCAAAACGCGTCTTGGGAAAAACTCTCCCTTTTTTTTTAACTTTAAAAACCATGAGAAATGTCTTTTTTTTTTCATATCTCTTTAAACAACGTCAGAAAAAAAAAACCAAATCAGCAAATTTCGGTTTTTTGGATATTGGGCTCGGAATTTTACAACTTTCAATCGGCATGTTCACCCGGTTTCCGAGATCCCCCCGCAGCATCGAATCTTTTGGACCCTGTTACTCTTAACAAAATAATGCCATAAAAGTTTTAAAAAATTGAATCCTTTGTTTATAATAATTTTATAACTTTGCCCCAAAAAAAGAAAAATCAGAGTAATATTTTTCCCAATTTTAAAAATTTTTTTTTAAAAAAAAGCATTAATTTTTTTAAAAATTTTATGTCGTGATCTTGTATCATATGGGAAAGGCTTCACGACGCGAAAAATTTATACAACAATTATTTAATCATTTTTCTTAATGTACAATAAAGACGAAAGTTCAAAACAATTTTGTTAATTAACAATTATCTAATTTGTTAAAAAAATAACTATAAGTTAAATCTTCAACGGAAATAAATCCTTAAAAGTGTTTTGAATACATCATTATTTTTTTACAAAAACCAATAGCATTCGCTGGATTAAAGCCAACTAAGATAATACTTATTTTTTGGAAATTAAAAAAAATTTTTTAAAATATAATACGTTATACATTGTTTAAAATCGGGGAAAACTTTTTTTTAAAAAAAAATCCAGTAATAAAAAAAAAATAAAGTTGATGATGGTGGCCGATAGACAAAAAAACATCAAATGTAAAATTTGACAGCCAAAAAAAAAAGGGAATGTAAATGTTTAAACATTTTTTTAAAATCTTTTAAAAAAAAAAAGCTGGGGGAAAAAAGAAACTGTTTTTCAATATGTGGTTTTTTTTGGGGAAATTTTAAAAAAAACTCGAAACTTTAAAACTTTCCAAACTCATATTCTTAGGCCAATAAATGCGCAGCTTTTCTCCTTAACCATCTTCGTATCTCCCAATTGTGAGGGTCGAAATTCAATTACCCTGTGTAAATATGAAAACATACCACAAGAATAATAAAATATACGTTTGATTATGACATTTTCGAGAACAACTCTCAGAGCTCGCAATCTTTACAAGGAGGAGAATGCTTAACAACATCGCAAAGTTTATATAATAATGGGCGTAAATTTACTCTGATCTATCTATTAGTGATAAAAGAACGACTAAGAATGCACTTTTTTTTTCCCAGTATTTTTTCATTTTTGTCATCACTTTTGCTGTGATTAAAAAAAATATATCTTTAAAGTGAAGGGAAAACCAAAAAAAAAATGTGCGCCTTATCATTTTAACTACTCTTAAAACAATTTCTTTTTTATTACTTTTTTTGTTTTTAGGTACATACATGACATTTTTTAGTTTCATTCTATTTTTCTTTATCTTGGAAAATAAGGTGTTCCAGAATCGATAAACGATATTAATAGGGAAATATATTTCTGTGTACAGAAGCTTGGCAAAAAAGTTAAAACACATCCATTTAAAATTTCTTGTTTCCTCTCCTAGCGCAATATTTTTCGTAAAGCGGGATAATAATACTTTTTGCTAATTCTCACTGTCAATATTATCCATGTTTCCATTTTATTTGTTTATCTTTGTCTCTACGTTTTTGTTCTAGTTTCATTTTATTGTTTAATTCATGAAAAATGTATGTAACATTTTTCCCATTTTTGCATTTTAGTATGCTAATGCAATATTTTGCTTTAGACTTAGCTATATACAAGGTGTTTCATTAAACATACCAAAATGCTAAATACGATATTCCTTGGCCAAAAATGAGACACACATGTAAAAATAACCCTTTCGCTAAATCCTTTTCAAAAGATTCAAAGCCTCCGTGTTTTTCAGTATGTTTTGTTTGGGATTACTCGCCTTACAATTTTTTAGAAAATAAGACCACTTCGGTCCAGGTCTGATTTTTGACAGACACGTGACAAGTAATTTATATATTGCCAACTGTGTCACATGGCTGTTAAAAACCGGACCGCTTGAACGTAGTAAGCAAAGCTCCAAAACGGCTTCATTTTTGAGGTACAAAAAGTAAAAGTAAAATTTTCAGAATTGCGATTTTCCCTTTATTTTAAAATCAGGTTTTTCGATTCGAATAAAACTTGGTACAGTTAACATTAACGAAAATACACCTTCTGATAATAAGCTTTTGTTACGATTATGGATCAGTGGTTGGCAATTTTATTTACTTTTTCACCATGTTTAGTCATAATTTTTTTTGGATTCTTGTTTTTTTTTAAATTTTTCTATGGACCTTTTTTTCTGCTTTGTCCTACAAAAAAAGGTACACTGATATACTTAACGGTTTCGGGGGTATTTTAATTTTAAATTTGCGTGATACGAAAGGGTATAATCCATATTGTTATTTGTTACTGGTGATGAGAAAGGAGGTCTTGTTTAAGAACAATAAGCACACCAGTCAAAAATTTGGTTTTTCCCCAAATGACAAAACAGATGGGGGTGCTCAACAGAAAGGTGGTCATATTACAACAGGATAATGCCATGTCACGTGCAACAGGGTTAACTTAAAAAAAACTGTCCTGAAATTTTTACCACATCCCTCTTTTTTTTTTAAATAAGAAAAATTTCAATCCATAGAACATTCTCTAAGGACGGTATAAAAATTTTGGAGATATTGATAATATGTGTGCTCATCTAGATTTGTATTTTTTTATCAAAACCAACCATATTTTATAAAGGTGAGATTGAGGCAGCAGAAATGTAGAAGGTCTTAGATAACGATGAAGATAGCTAAATAACCAACTAAATTTATAATTTACTAAAAATTAAATTCGTTTATTTGCCTCTAAAATAATTGATTGCCCATTGCTAATCCTTTTTAATTCTCCACTATATAGAATCCATCATGGTTGTGCTTTTGATCTTGGAAAAATAAAAACATAAATGATGATAGGATTGTCCTTAAGATTAAATAGGCGGTATATTTCTTTAAATAGCTATTGAACCGATTTTAGATATTGACCCATCTTTTAGGTCAGACCAGAAGTTAGATTAAGAAATAGACCTTTTTAATTCTTTCATAAGCCACGCCATACGTTTCCAAAATTTTTTGGTCTAATTTGTGTTTTTTGTGACTTGCTCTCTTATTCGTCCATATATACTTTAAATTTGTAATATTTTTTTGTGTTTCTTTACAACATACAGACAAACGTTTTTATAATTTTATTTCTATTTCAGGTTCAGTAGACAGTCGAGATTCACCGGGCAATACTCTGACCCCAGCATTGAACCCAGCATTTGCCCTAGATTCCAATGATCTCCCCCAAAAGTCTGCCAAAGTAGTACCACCAAAGCTTCCAGCGAAGTGGCAGAATTACCCTCCGCCACCACCATTCCAAGGTTTAGGGGAAATACTGTGTGGATGACTTTAATTTTCTGAAAGTGCTTGGAAAAGGAAGTTTTGGAAAAGTAAGTATAGCAATTTGTTTAAGTTGTACGATAATACAAGTTTTTTTTCGGCTATATTAATTAACAATGGGGGAAAAAAAAAAATATTTTCGAAACAATGCATGTTTAAGCAATATTTGTTTTTATTTTTAAGCATATTCGTGACTTTATTTCAATATAATTTAAAAAAAAAAATCCTGTTTTATGACCACTTAGGCTTTCTATTGATAAGTGATCTTATCGACCAGCGACAAGACAGCTATTTTGGATTTCAATGTGTAATTTACCCAAAAGATTTTTTGGTGTTTTTTTTTTCCCCATAACTTTGTTATCACTCTACATAAAGGTAGGAAATTTGGTGTGTAAATTGACATATGACTCTTATTACCTGTCACAAAATTAAGAAAGAGATGTATAGTGATTTCTGAGATATTTAACTACTGACTGATTGACTGATTCATTGGCTCATCCCCAAAATTTGGAGCACTTCCTGAGAGAGTAGAACCGATATTTGGTATGTAAAAAGATTTTTTGGGAAAAAAAAAAAACAAAATTTTTAAAAATGCCCTTTTTGCTC
>JAHBCN010025598.1:0-11087 GCA_019359885.1 Listronotus oregonensis | reverse complement strand
TATATTTTGTGTTTATTGTTTGTTACTTAAAATTCGTAACAAAATGACTAGAGGTTGTATGGTTTTGCCTTGCAATCCAAGGGTAACATCCCCAGCTTTTTTACTTTACCCAAGTTTTTCCTTAAATTTAAATTGGGTTCCTTTTATGAGACGTAATGTTGGGTAACCGAATAAATAATAATATATCAATTATGAAAATAAAAAATTAAAAATTTCATGGGAAATAGCAGTGAGAAAAGAAAGGGCCCAATCTTACCTATCTTTTAAATGATTTCCACAATGTTTTGTATTTTTTTTGGATTATTAAAAAGAAATAAGGTTTACATTTAGGTACTGTTATTTCATTTAATAATTTAGTCATTCTTTTAAAGAATCAAAATTATTAATTACTGGGCAGACCAGGCAAATTTTAATATATACGGGTTTCCCCCAATTAAATGAAAGAAAGTACAATTTTATGTTAAATTTCCCTTTTTGTTTTTCTGTTTTTTTAAAAAAAATTTTTTGGTTTCTTAAACTTACATTATCAATTTTTTAAGTTAGACATACTGTAGACACATAATATTTAACGGATACTGTTACAATGAATACTTAGGTACCAAAGGTTACTAAACATTTTTAACCACTTTTATTCTGTCTCATAAATGTTTGTTATAAGTGAAAAGTATATGCCAAAAAAGCAGTTAAAAAAATTTTTTAACTTTTTAATGTACAACCAGAATCTTAGGATTAGAAAACTCATTTACACTATCTTGCCCTTCTTTTATCACAAAAGTGGTGATAAGTACATGAAACTTTTATACAATGTTTGAAATTTTTTTTAAAAAAATCGTGTTTTTATTTATTTACAAAGATTTTTGGTAAAAATACAAAACCCCCAAAAAATATCGACCGTTTAAATAGAAGGCTGTAAATTTCCCTATCTATTCTTTCAATATTATATCAGATGATATAAAATCCAATATTACACAATAATTTTAAATATTCTATGGTAGTATCTTTAATAACCAGCAATTTTGAACAAAAAATAATGGATAAGTGAATGTTGAATTTGACATTTGATGATGTCAACTTTATAAATAGTAAAAAAGAATTATGAAAGTCCGGCCCTGACCTACTATTCATTGGGGCAAACCCCGCGGGGCCAATCCCCCTATTCCCGATGTCCTGCACGGATGGACAATTTTGTTCTACAAAAGAGTTAA
Source organism: Listronotus oregonensis (assembly GCA_019359885.1). Lineage (NCBI taxonomy): Eukaryota > Metazoa > Arthropoda > Insecta > Coleoptera > Curculionidae > Listronotus > Listronotus oregonensis. The sequence goes on along the minus strand of JAHBCN010025598.1, from coordinate 9,882 downwards.
GTGTTATTTCAAATAACAACAAAAAAATCATTTATGCATTTATTTTATACTCAAGACTTCTAAAAATAATAAGAAATTGTTCACAAATCCCCAGTAAGTTGAAAAAGTTTTGTTAAAAAAATGGAAAGGCAATATGTATTGTACTGTATTTTATTTAGTGAATGGGGTTTGGCCCCTTATGCTTAATATAGTGCTATTGCCTCTTCGACCTAGGAAGATTTTTGAAATTTCCCGCATTAGTTGATACCCCTCAATTATCAATTTTTTTGCGAAGTTGGACATGCTTCGGGGGCAAGATTCGTTAATCCTCAAAAATACTCCCTAGATAATTTAAATTTTTGGGTTGTTAATTAATGCATTTGCTTTAAATACATTTCGTGGTTTGCTGGATCTGTCACAAAATTTAATTTTTGGATCAGTATAAGAATAAAAAAATTTGGTGCTTTTTGAAAAAAAAGAAAAAACATAAAAACGGCTAAAAGGGGTTTTTTTTGAACGGCCCTTTTCTTTTTATATAAACTATTTTTTTCAGACACGTGGGGGAAACGGCACATTATAAAAAACAAAAGGGGGCCGCCAGTTCAAATCAAACCTTTTTTGGCTACTTTTTATGTTTTTTTTTCTTTTGAGATCTAAATTTTCATTTTATACTAAACCAACTATACAGCGTTTATTGTCAATCTTTTCCATGTTTTCGAGGTGATACCTTAAAGAGCCGTGTTCTGTCAGGAAGTTGGTGGTGGCCCCATCCTGAGTTCGTTTTTTTGAAGGTCTAATAGGTTCTTGGTATACTTAGGCGATTGTGAGATGAATTTCTTTTTCCCATCTTTGGCCTGGAGCGTCATTTGTGAGTTACTTTTTGGCCCCTTTTTTTCCCTTCTCTAAATTCTTTCACTAGGTTTAGCTGTGCACCCCTTTTTTGGGTAGTTGGTTGGTGATTTCATTGCCTTCCACTCCTTTATATCCTAGCACCCACATTAGAGTAACTCTGTTGTTTTGGGTAGTTGGTTAGGGCATTGTCAGCATTCCCAGGCGCAGTAATAGATTTTACTCTGTAAAAGTTTAAAAAAAAAGTGACATTGAAAAAAATTCCCCTAAAAAAAACCAAGAAAACTTTTAAACCCCCTTTAAAAATAAATAAAATTTTGTAAAAGCAACATTAAAAAAAAATTTTGATATAGATAATTTATTTTTTAAATTGTAAAAAGACAATAAGGTCTAAAATAGTATAAGACAGCATTAAGTAACTACAGATTGTTATAATTAAAAAAACACATAATAATATTTCTTTATACAGAAAAATATAATTTTTTACATTATTTATTTTCAAGTGAGTCAAATAAAAGTACACAAACCCAAAAAATTTAAATTTTTCCCAACCCTTTTTTTTTATTTAACCCAAAAGTAAACAACTTACTTTGATATAAACACCATATAAAATTCCTTTAACGTGTATTTTATTGACAATTCTTAATAACAAAAAAGCTTTTTTATTAAATTTTCACAACTTTATTCTCACATTCTTTCTTTTTTTAAAAGAGTTTTCCCAAGTTTGTTACAAAAGGTAAAAATCTTAAATTAAATTCTTTATTTCGTATACTTTTTATCATATAAAATAATAAATAAAAAAAATTAAAAATTAGGTTGTTTTAAATTTATTTTTAAATCATTCAGTTTTCTTTAAATTTATTTTCTCAATCTTGAAACGTGGTTATTTTTAAAAAAAAAAAAAAAATTTAATATGAGAAAAAAATTAAAAGAAACATGAATTTAACTGTTTTAATTAAAATAAATTTATCACCGGGAAACAAAAAAGTGTTTTTTTTAAGAAAAAAGGGTTACAAATTACTGTTGGGTTTTTTTTATTTCCCTGTTGACAAATTATTATTGTCTGTTTATATTCAATATTTATTATTATAATTTTTTTTACATGTGTTCTGTTAGTTAGAAATTTCAAAGGAAGAATAGGCCAGAATAAAATTTAAATTTTATCGAAAATTTTTAATAAAAGGGCCGGTTAGTTTTAAAAAAAGGGAAAAAAAATTTTGGGAAAAAAAAACTCAAAATTTTTCCAAAAAAAAATTTTAAAAAGGGGAAAAGGTAAAGTTACAACAATCATAAACAAAAATTTATTTGTTAAATGGAACCCCACAAACAAAAATTTCAATCAAAAAATACCGAAAATGACTTCAGAATTAAAATTTTTTTTCGATGCGCATCTTTTAAACGAAATTTTACCGATCGACGATTAAAATTAAAAAAAAAGGGCTGCCGAAGCTACATAATTTTTATTTTTTATGTTGATGTGGCTTACTTCTTTTTAAAAAAAAATCTTCTTTCGTTGCTCGCCAAAAGACCGCTTTGGCCCCGGGTCCGGGAATATCGTTTCCCCTTTTAAAAAATTAAGTCGCCTAAAACAATTCGAAAACCCTTAAACCCAATTAGAAAAAAACCCTATCAAGGTTTCAGTGGCACGTTCACCACTATTTTTGAGATAAAGCTTTTAAAAAACTTTAGAAAAGCTAGTTTTAGTAAATTTTTTTTAAAATTTTTTTTATCCAAAAAACGGTGTTAATCTTACTACCGAAGCGTGATAAGTTTTATAAATTTTTAAGAGATTTTTTTGTTTTTTTTTCCCGGGTTTTTTTTAACGATCTGCAAGTTCGTAAAGACCAATCGATATTGTGAACCCCAAATAATTTAGAGCCGGGGGCCAAGACCCAAGCGGGTTTCCCTCTGGCGAGTAATCAAAAAAGATTTTTTAAAAATCTTAAAGCTGAACGTTTAGCAGTATAGTTAAAAAAAGTATTAGGCAAGAACATTTTTAAAATGTACGTAATATATGTATATGTGTATTCAATAAATGGAATTTATCATTTTTAAACATGTCAAACATAAATAATTTTTTAAAAATGATACTCAAAAATATTGGATAAAAAAGAATTTCGTATATCTAGTTTAACAAAGGTATTTCCTTAAATAAAAAAACTAAACCTAAATTCTAGTAATACATATTGACAGGGGTACTAAAAGGTTTTTTTTTAGTTTAGTAAGTAAGGGTACAAAAAAGTGAAAAATGGCCCATTCGACGCAAATGACGGAAAATTGATTAATTCCCAAATCTTAAAGATCTGGAAAAAAATAAGATTTACATGATAGACAATATGGATTCCGTCACAGTAGATCCCAGCTGATCTTCTTTTCCCTTTTTCTCACACAACTGGGAAAAAGTCCCTTTAGTTTCTTGGTGAATCCCAAAATCGTTGCTCTTGACATATCCAAAGCTTTCGATCAGGTCTGGCATGATGGGCTTCTTAACAAAATTCCTTCTTCCCGGGCTTCCATCCAAGTTTGCTCTTTTGGTTTTTCCCGTTTTCTTTTTTAAAACGACGTATACAGTTAGTGTAAAGATGGTCTTTCCTCCAGCTTCTACCAAATTAATGCTGGAGTGCCCCAGGGCTCAGTGCTAGCACCCACGCTGTTTCTTCACACATTAACGATCATCTCTCTTCCACAATCAATCCCATTCATAGTTTTGCTGACGATTGTACCCTCCCACTCTAGTATTCAATTTCTTAAACCACCGCGTAATTCTGATTTCGAAAACAAGCGCAGGTCAATGCAGATATCTCTTTCACAGACCTCAAACTTATCTTGGATTGGGTTTAATGCCTCAGCACTCATGTTCGGTGGCGTCTGAAAATGCTCATCCCTTACATATGGTGGCCAAGTTCTGCAGAACAAAGAGTCGTTTAATCTTGTCTGCGTTGCGCGAATAACCTCAAGTGGCACAAACACATTTATCTATAGCTTCAGCAGCTTCAAAGATTGGATTTCTCTTCCGAGCCAGAAAATATTTATCTTCTTCCAATCTGTACATCTGTATGTATCCCAAATCAGGCCCCTCTTTAGAATATTGTTCTCATGTCCTGGGAATGTCCCCCTACAACATAGCATTTTCGTTCGTCTTATTAATGATCCAACGCTCACAGAAGGCTTCCTCTTCTTGCCCACCGTCGAACTGTAGGGGATCTGTCGCTCGTCTATAGGTATTTTCGACATCTTCCCAGAGGAATTGGCCAGATATAATTCCTTCTCTGGGCAGCCTCCCAACAGAGCAACACGTAGTGCAATTTTATGCATCCTTTTTACAGTTCAGTTAGGAAGGCCCACGAGGAGCTTCCACGCTTTTCGCGCTTCGTTCCTTTATCCCTAGGTGTCAAGACTATGGAACCTGCTGCCGCAGAAGTTTTCCTTCTTCTCCCAATCTCCAAAAAATTTAAGTCCTGTGTGAACAAACTCCTCTCACCACACTAAAGACACCCACGGTACGTTGAGTATGATGGACTGTCCCAAGATAAAAAAATTTATAATTCAAAGAAGTAATGTTATGTCGATGCAAATAAAAATTTCAAGTGTTTTTAACGAAAAACGAAAAAAAAAGCAATTTTGTTTATGGTGATAACTCAAAAACTAAACAACATAGCGGAAATTGCAAAAATGGTCCTTTAAAAGTAAGAAAATATCCGATAAAATCCTGAGTCCTTCCATATGCCGGCTTTTTACTTTACTTTATTTATAATTTTTAAAATTGTAAAAGCTAGAGATCAGGAGACTTTTTATGAGAATTTTCTCTTATTTAAGACCTTTTTTTGCAGCGGCATCTTCTATAGTTTTGAGTTATCATCCAAGCTCATGGCATTGTTTTCGTTTTTTATTAATAACAATAAGAATTTTATTTTAAAAAAGAAAACGACATGACACATTTCTCAGAATTGCATTCGGCGTCGAATGAGCCATTGCTCTTATTTTTCAAACCGCTCTAACTATATTCCGCAGAAAACTACTTCTTAACTAGACTACATATTGCGCGATCAGCTTAGTTTCGGCCTGCTCTTTTGGCAAACAAATTGCAAATTACGCCTAAGTACTCGAAGGGGCCTCTGCGTTCCAATTTTACAATGTAAATTTATAAATTTGGCAACAGCCCAGTTTGAAAGCTCGCCTTTCTCGCTTGAAATCAGTCTTGAAGCTCAGAGCGGCTGCGACGGGGCACTGTAGGCAATACTGTAGATTTTTCGACAAGATCTCCGTGTTATATACAGCCTGTCCCAAAATAACTATAAATACTTATTTTGCTAGTCTTATAATAATTATATATTTTTATATTTTATAAATTATAATCTGTCCATTTTCGGTTAAAAAAACAACCATGGTTATTGGTTAGTGACCTTTGAACCCATGGAATATATTTTTTCAATTTGTTGAACCACGGTCATTAACCATAGACAAAAATATACTAAAAAGTTAGTACATTTGTCTATGTCATTAACTTTTTAAATTAATTTAGTTTATTATTTGTGAAGGGTGTTGTATAATAGCTATTTATGTATCAAGGGCGTTACTGGGACTATAATGCCCTGAAGGTCGATGAATTTCGACCTGATGGGCAGTATAATCAGTAAAGCCGTGGTGCTGTATTACTTTATCATTTTACCCAAAGAGTTTTCAATGACTAATTTTGTTATTTATTCGCAATATAAAAATAAGTTGCACCTGTACCTGTATACGTATTAAGTAGATGATGAAGCTGGTGTTAAGTTTGACTTTGATGTTTCTGTCAGTTAGTCAGTTGGCATTTTTATTTAACGATTTGCCAAAATGGAAGAAATTCCACAAAATATAAGAAAAGGCCATAAAAGCGACCGAAAATCTTTTGCCAGTTAATTCAAGGCAACAGTATGATCAGGAGTATGGCATATTTCGGTATTTGAAAAGATGCGAGACGCAGTCTTCAAATAACCGAAAACGTTTAATGGCATATTTCAGAAACTGGTAAGTTATTGATTTTATTTTAATACATATGTTTAACAAACTTTATTATTTTTAGTCGGAAAATACAGTCCGAACTCTCTCTGGACCAGTATTCCACCTCAGGTCTACGTTGATGGTCTATGAAAATATAGACATTCGCAATACCATCGTCTTATATCTTTTTAAAGTTAAGTCAAAGAGGATACGTCGAAAAGTCTAAATTTTGGAAGGAGAACAAATATTAAAATTTATTAAGAAGGCTCCTGATTATATCTACTTGGTACACAAAGTCATATTGGTAATGGGTGTTTTTGGAGGTTTAAGACGAGATGAGTTGGTCAAAATGACCATTGATGACATTGAAGATAGAGGAACAGCCCTTGGTTATGGAACCAAAAACAAAATAACTTCAAAAAGTTTTACTATCATTGAAAAAGATTTGGGGTTTTTAAATTTGAATAAAAAAACCAACTTTAAGACCATTAATTTAAGGGGAAGATTTTTTTATTTTAAAAAAAGGGGTTTGATTTTTAAGTACAACCCTTTGGGAAAAAAATAAATAGGAAGCGTCCCAACATTGATCGAAAAATTTTTTTAAAAAAACTGGATAATGCAGAAGCTTACACCGGCCCCCGTTTGCGTCGCACATCGTAAACACTTGTTGGGGGGCAGGTGCTTCGTTTAAAACCCGCTAAAACAACATGGGAAATGGAAAAAAGCTCTTCAGTAGCTGAAGGATATATAGAAGAAAGTATTTCATCCAAAAAAAAAAAGTAGCCAAAATGATTGCCAATTCATTTAAATTTTTGGGGGTTAATTCCGTATCGACTATTGAAAATTCTATAATGGACTGTTTTTTCTATACAAAATAGCGTTAGTGCTCCCAAACCGCTGCTACCATAAAAAAAACCCCGGCCTTTCCCTATAGTGGGATCAGCTACATTTTGGGGGACATTCCAAAATTGTAATTTTTTTTTTGGGGGAAATAAATTTTAAATTTTTAGTATTGTTTAAAGAAAAAATTTTTTTTTGTATAAACTTGATTTTTTATTGTGAGAGAAATAAAATTGGAAAGCAATAAATTCCTATTAAAGGATTAGGGGATTATAAGCGGGCAAACATAATGCCCGCTTATAATCCCAAAATGTGATAGCAGGTATTATTGCTATCATAAAAATATTCCGTTTCTAAGGTATTATAGATCAAAAATTTAGATGGGAAAAAACATAAACAAATTATAGGTTGCCTAAAAAAGGTTTTATAGTATATACAGTGTAAATATAACTTATAATAAACAAAAAATTTAAAAAGGAAGAAAATTTAAAAAAAAAAAATTACACAGTTTGTCCCAAATTTTGGGATTTAATCAGAGACCAGATTTTTTTTTGGGGGGATTATGTTTAATGCGCATATCAAATTATAAATAACTCCCCATTTCCCAAATTTTTTTCTGTATCGTTTGCAAGATATTAAATTAAAAAATTTTTATTTAAAAAATTAACCATATTTTATTAAATTAGTAATGTTTCTGCAAACATGAGATAAGGGGTTAAAGGATTTTTGACCCCAATTTCGGGATTAAAAAAAAAAAAACTTCTTTACGACACATATATGTCTGTATCGTTTCTTTGAAAATGTTAAAAATTTAGGGTTTTTTAATAACACTAATATTTTTGGATTTTTCATTGTCTTCATTCGTTAATTGACACACAACGTTTCGGTTATTGATGTATCTCCAACCTTTTTCAAGTGATAACTAAAAACTATTCCAAAAAAAGCTACGACTTATATATGTGTGTCCCCAAGCTTGATAGTTTTTTTACGGTTTAGCAGCGGCTGTCAGATATTCGGAATATCGATACTGGGTTTTTGCTAAATACATCTTAGTTGTTTGCAATTATTACAGCTTCTTCAAATTTTCTGGGTGGGCTTTTGATAAAAATTTTCTCTTCCAACCATTGTATGCTTTGTTTTTGACCATGCGTGTCTTTAACTTTAATTTAAGGGGCCTTCAAACTTTTAGCCTTAGGGCCATACGGGATTACCCAGTAAGTTCCGGGAAAAAATTTAATTATCATTGTTGCCGGTGGTAAAAAGTGAAATCGGACTAAAGTCCGCAAAACGGCAACACTGCATATTTTTAAATTTTCTTTGTCTGTAATTTCAAGATTAGTCTAAATTACGAGCCATGAGGAACGTGAAAAGACATTGGTGGACACAAGGGGAAAAATAGGTAGTACCTTCTATCGCTAACAGATGGCGCTAATTCCCCCGTACAGAATAATCTCTTTGGGGCCCGAGAAATTTGGTGTCTTCCACCACTTCTAGATGGCAGAAATTTGGGAATTTAAAAAAAAGGGCCTTAGTGGCGAAACCAAAAAGTCAGTTCCTATGACACGTTTTTAAAAAAAAAATATTGCATACCTCCTTAAAACGGGTTTGGGTTTTTTGTTTAAGAACCTTTATAACAGTATTTTGTTTTGAATTGTTGCTTTTGTGTGTGAATTAGTAGTAGGAAAGAAGCGAAAAATTGATAGTGAATGGAAAATTCAAAGATCAGGGAACACCAGTTTTTAAAATTGAGTCCAGAAACCAAGGCCCCTAGGGGTTTGATTTGCAATGAAAGCATAGCCGTTCTCAAAAGATTTAAACAGTAAAGGGGTCTTTAAAGGAAACAAAACATTTTCAAAATTACTCAAAATATACGGGAAGTTAGAGACAAAAAAAATTGAAGCTATGCAGCGCGGAAAAAAAATCCCCAGCAATCTTCATTTACAAAACTCAAAACGGGGAAAGAGGCTGCAACTCGTGCCAGCTTTCGGGCCCCGGAAATTTCCAAAACGGGGAAAAACCATTCACCGATGGAGAAATGACCCAAAGAATGCAAATTGCAGTAGCCGAAAAAATTTGTCCCCAAAAAGGTAAATTTATTAAAAACTGTCAGTACGTCAGCAAACACTGTGGCTCAAAAGGGAAAAAATTTCGCTGAAAATAAAAATCCTTCAACTTTTGGGAAAAAAATTGGGGACTTTTTGATTTTCTTTGGCCTTGGATGAGTCAACGGATGTGTCAGATACTACTCAGGTTTGATTTATATTCGAGGGTAGATAAAAGCTATGAAGTGCACGAAGAACTTTTTTGATATGTATAGTATTCATGGCACAACTACTGGTACAGAATTTTTTAAAAGGGGTTGAAATGGCCATTAATCAAAAGAACCTTCGATGGAAAAAATTGAAATGTATTACAACTGATGGAGGCAAAACATATAAAAATAAAGGAGTTGGGCGCCTTGTGTCAAAAGGGTGTAGAAAATGACGGTGGTTCAAAACCATTAGTCTTACATTGTATCATTCATCAACAGTCTTTGTGCGGAAAATGTTTGGGTATGTTTTACGTTTTAAAACCAGTCCTTTTCAACTGTTAATTTAATCAGATCTTTTTTGGGGTGAATCACCGACAATTCCGACAATTTATTGAAGAGATTGGCGAAACTGACTTTTCCTTATCATACTGCCGTACGCTGGCTTAGTTGTGGGAAAGTCCTTTAGCGCTTTTTAACTTCGAGCAGTGATCGAAATTTTTTTGAATGAAAGCATTTTTGAATTACAAAACAACGCATGGCTGTGGAAGTTAGCATTCCCATGTTGATTTGACAAAACATTTAACGAACTGAATTTGGGGTTGCAAGGGAAAAAACCCGCATCTTCCTGATTTATAAATAATTTTCAAATCATTCCGGGGAAAAAATTGAGACTGTTTCAATCAAACTACGAATTTTTTCACATTTTAAAACATGTGAAATATTCAGCCACACTACTGAGACTGGGGTTTCCATCGATTTTAAAACGAAAAATTAGTTTTTTTTTGTTTTTGTTTTAATAAAAAAAACCCCAATTTTAAAGAAAAACTAAAAAAAGTAGTAAACTTTGATTCCATCCCAATTTTATAATTTTCAAAGGATTATTCATAAATTAAAGGATTTTTTTTTTAAAAAACTATTTATTTGATTTTTTTAAATCATTATACAGTATGGAATTTTTTTTAAAATTCTTAAAACTGTAATCC
>JAHBCN010025597.1:0-11162 GCA_019359885.1 Listronotus oregonensis | reverse complement strand
ATTATTGCTTGTTGGCTATTGCTTGCTTTAGAAGAAGTTTAAGTGCACTTCAATGAAGACGGCATTGATGCTGAATATAATATTCAAGGTGTGAATGATATCTATGAAGAAATGCCTTTTGATCAAGTTGCACAACTTGTGTCTCGTTATCGTGTGTTATTATTTTTTAGAAATTTCACTGTTTTGTTCGTATTTTTTAAACTTAAATCTTTATTTATATTAATGTATTCTGCGTTTTAACTTTTGGATGAAAATTCCAGTCATGTATAAATAACCCCGTTTGAAATGTCAAAAATCGGATGCTAGGGATAAAAGAAAAAAAGTTATGGGCTAAAAAAATCGGTAAGATTACGGTTCTATCAATCGTGTATATTTTACCTCATTGTCGCGACTGATTTATTGGGATAAATTATTTTTTCTTAACTTTGTTTCATTCGCACAATTAAAGACCTTGGTGCAAAAACCAGCCAAATCCTGAAATCAAAATTTGTGGAACTCGAAAACATAACTGGAAATAACTGGTTTTTGTCCCAGAAGGTATGGTCAGCCAAGTCCTTAGAGCATTTCAAACCACTAATATACGTCGGATTTGTCTGATTTTTGCACCAATCGATTAAGGATGCTTTAAATTATAAACCCAGTGGAAAAACGAAATTTTGGCGAGAAATACACTTGGCCGGTTTTTGCACCAAGGTCTTCAATTGTCTTACCAAATACCATTTGTCTGAGATTTTAAACCAGATATTTTTTGCTTGGTTTCGAATACTTCAAAAATTTAATTCGTATTTCGGCCAAATCTGACCATTTATGGCATTACCTATGATAAACTTTTATTAAATATTTAGTTTTTTGAGTTTTGTGAATTTTATTTCTATATTTCCAGTTTTCATATATTTCCAAAGTTTCCTGATATATTTTCGAAAATATTTTTAAATATATATTTTCAGAAATTTTCCATTACTAAATTTGGTGTACATATAAAAAAATATTTTATGATTTTCATTTTTTTTTGCTTACTTAATTTTTTAATTACCTTTTTTAGTTATTACGGGCAATTCGACCTCTTACCTTGAGAATCTGCTGCTGAAACATATATAACAATTTTTCTAGCTCTTAGAGACGTCCTCGCATGCGCTATTCTGCCCATTATCAAGTGCTGAAGATTCTCAGACAAACTAGAAACCTCTTTGGGTACATCTTCGGTAAGTCTCTCGAACCCCTTTGGGCTAATCGGTGATGAGAGAGAAAGCGAATCTAAAAAAAAGTACTTAATATTTAATCATTTTCAAAATGGAAATATGCATTGTATCAAAGAAGGATATTTACCTTTTTATGCAAAGGCATGCTCTAGTCAATCCAACAATTAATTGATACAAATTATGAGTATTTATATAATAAGAAGTGATGGGATAATTCGAATTAAAAATAATTAATAATTCGATTATTGAAATAATCGCTATCATTCGATTATTTAGATTCAGTTTTAATTGCAAAAAATAACTTGATTCCACACAATCGATGATGTGTCGTGACAATGACAAGACTTTTAAAAAAGAAAAGAGAAAAGATCATCATGTCACTAAAATCTAAAATAATAAATAATTATGTTAATCGGAATGCCCGCTGTGTGAACTGCATCAGCATTATCTTATCACTCGTTTTTTCACGTTTTCGTCGTTTTCCGTTTTACGTTTTACGACAACGAATTAAAGAAAATATAGAAAAAAACTATAGTATATAGTGTTTAGTTACATCGGAATCGAGTTACATATTTATTCAGGAATCAGGAATTTCAAATTATTAAAAAAAAATAAAATAATTATATAATTCGAATTATGATAATCCGATTATGGTAATAATTCATAATGCAATAATTCGATTCATAATATAATGCGATTATGCCCATCACTAATAATAGGTGTCTGGAACATTTTTTAAAACTTTCCCAACATGGCATTTTAATTTTTATTTCTTTTTATTATTTTTTTTCTAAATACAATAAGAGGACTCTATTTTTAAACTGATTAGTATTCTGGAATTTCATCGGCTTGTGACCATCGGTCCAAATAAGTTACCTACAATGTTTATGTTTTCATTTCCGGGTGAAAACCGAACTGGGGCGCTGGATTCGCACACCACGAATCTTAAGACGTGGAAAAATAGATCACTTGACCACAAGGGTTAGTTTAGTTAAGATCGGACAGTTTTAAGTATGATTTTTAATTATTTTTAATTTTGGAATACCTATACGATTAACGAAAAGTGATATGGTGAATGAAGTAGTGTGATGTTTATTTTGGTTGGTCAGCCAACAAGCAGTGTTACTATGCATCAAACTCACAAGTAATGTACAAAGGTAAGTTTCCCTTTAATTTGAAAGCGAACAGAAAGTAAAGTATGGTACTTCCAGAATTAATTGGTTTATAGAATATAAGTAGAAATTTAATTAAGATTAGAACTTGTAAACTTAATGTAAGTAGTGAGTGTTATAAAACTATTTAGTACCTCCTTGAAAGTGTTAGATAATGTTATGGTTTGAATTACACTAAACTCTTGGACTTCCATTGTCTTTATTTGTTAATTGCAGGGCCGTATCTAGGTATAGCCGCGCCCTTGACGGGGTTTAACATTTGCGCCTTCCACACACTGGGATTTGGGGAGTACGAAAACGCGAATTACGGTTTTTTTTCCGGAAATTTTACAAAATTAAGGTGCAAAGTTGTAAGTTTAAAGGTTATTAAACCGAGATTTTGTTTCTTTAAAATACCAGTTTTGTGGTGGAATTTGTGTCAAATTCTACATTTTCTTTATATGAAAATATTTAAAAAAGACATGATTTAACTAGTATAAATTTTCTTAACAATAAAATCGTATTTAAAAAACTACTGTGCTTAGCGGGCCTACCAACATGTAACATTTATACTTTAATAAATTAAATAATATGCAACAAAAAAAAAAGGTAAAACTTGCATATACGGTTTTCTTCTATTTTTGGATTATTTGCAAAATTTTATATAGTCATATTCTAGGGTCCTCAGGGATTGCAATATACTGGCGGAAAGAGAAATTATGTGTTTTAATATTTTTTATTTTGATTTTAAGATTTAAAATTACCATTGATTTTCTCCAATAATCGAAAACTCCCCTTTATGACAAGAAACGTCAGCGTGCAGTGTTGCCAAATGGAGGTCTGTTTTAATACGTCCCCAAATTTTCACTCTGAAATATAATTGGGAAAATAAAAAGCCGCTTTAACAGGAGAACTATCTAGAGAAAGATATTCCAGCATATAAGCATGCGCGGTCTTTTTAATACGTCCCCGAATTTCAGACAAATTTAAAGTTCTAGTCGGTCATGGTTAGTTCTGGTTAGCAAAGCAGCTTTTTTTTCCCTATTATTTTCCCCAATTATATTTCAGACGTGAAAATGCGGGGACGTATTAAAAAATACCGCTCCTGCTTTAACTAACCAGAATTAACCATGATCGACCTTTTAGACAAAATCAAACGCCCTCAATCCGTCATGGTTAGTTTTGGTTAGTTGTGGTTAGCATTTCAGATAAATTCAAAAGCCCCAAGTTCTAGTCGGTCATGGTTAGTTCTTGACATTAAGCTTAAAGCTTAAAGCTTTTTATTTTCCCCAAGTATATTTCAGACGTGAAAATCGGGGACGTATTAAAAAAGACCGCTCCTCTTTAACTTAACCAGAATTAACCATGATCATTTTTAGGCAAAATCAAAGCCCCCTTTGTCGGTCTGGTTAGTTTTGTTACCCTTTCAGAAAAAATTCAAAAGCCCTAATTCAATCGGTCATGGTTAGTTCTGGTTAGCAAAGCAGCTTTTTATTTTCCCCAATTATATTTCAGGCGTGAAAATGCGGGGACCTTTTTTAAAAACCCTCTTTTAACCAAAATTTAACCATGACCACTTAACAAAATTAAAAGCCCTTAGTCGGTCATGGTTGTTTTGGTTAGTTGTGGTTAGCACCTTTTTATTTTTAATTAAAGTTCAGACATAAAAGAAATATCAAAAAATTTAAACACAACATTGCCCAAAATTATTAAATCCGCAACACTGTTGATACTTATTTAAATTTGACAGTAGAAAGAATTTACAATCAATTAAGATATTTTTTAAATTTTCTAACCCAAGGTCCCGTAAGCTTGTTTAATTAAAAAAAAATAATAAACGCATAATTTCTCTTCTCCCCGGGATTTTAACCCGGCCCTGAATTCATATAAATTTTGCCAAAAAATTCAAAAATAGGAGAAAAACCGGGGTGTTCCAAAAAAGCAAGTCCGCCCTTTAAAAAAACTAAAATTTTTGCAACTTAACATTAAAAAAATTAAAGAGTTTTTAAATTCCCCGGGTTAAAAATCGGGAAAATAGATATTGTATTAATAATTAAATAATTTTTTTAGTCCCAATGTTATTAAAATAATTAAAATAAGTATCTTAATTTGTTATAAAGTTGTTCTGTTGTAATGTATTATTCATTTTGTCAAAAAATAATCATATTTTTGCGCCCCCCAGGTAGTTGCGCCCTTGGCGGGCGCCCCTCTCGCCACCGCCTAAATACGGCCCTGGTTAATTGATCCACAACGTTTTGGTTAGTGATGTATCTCCGTTTTCAAGCAGGGTTAGTAACCCTGGAGAGTGGGATAATAGTACCAGAGCCGCAAAATTATAGTACATTTGAAAAAATAGATTAGAAAAAAAAAATTGCTTAAAGGCCAATTGCATCAAAATCATCTTAAGTAGATCTTAACTAAAAAGCTCTTTTAAGTTAAGGGCAACTTAGAATTTTTTCGCTTTCACCATTAGATTTTTATTGCCACTTAATTAAGAGTAATTAGAAAGGCGGCAACCAATGAGCTGTTAGGTTAACTGGAAAAAGCATTTATAAAATATGTTAAATGTTTCTATCCCAATCTTTCCCTAAGAAGTAGTAAAATTTTTTATCAAGAGTAGCTTTTTTCGATAAAATCAAAAATAAAAAAGTTTTTCCTCTTCAACACCTTTTCCGTGGACATACTGTATTTGGCTTGTTTTTACCTGATGCTCCTTTGAGAATCTTCGCCAAGTTAGGATTCTTCAAATCGGTCGGCGGTGGCGGATGTCCTCCCGTCGACGCGACAAATGCTCCTTGGGCAGCCACGCCCTGTTGTAGCGGCTGTTGCCCCGCCGTGCTTGGCTCCAAAATCACGCCGCTGTGCGGGGTGTTTATGTGATTCAGAAGAGTCTGCTGCTTTTCGGACGGGAGTGAGGTGCGAACTTGATAGCTGGCAGACCTAAAGAGAGATAGACAAGTGTTAAAATAGAAACAAATACACGAACGCTTTGGGAGAAAATACAAAAAAAAGTTCTTATAAAAATATGTCTCGAACTTTTTGACTTTTGAACTATAAAGCAGTAAATTTAAAATAAATAAATGTGGAGAATTATAGATGCAATAACTTTCGGGTAGATGTTTATGCTTTTTAACGCTTTCTTGCAATAATTTTTTTGTACGACCCTCAACGGTTTTTCCACTGCGTCATTTTCTAAGCTTGAAATTTTGCATTTAAGAAATGGTTTATTAAGCTTTAGTTAATTATAATGTCTTGTTCATTTGGCTCAGTTTTCTAGTAAAAAAATCAAAAACATGTCAGAGATATACAAAATAAAATATAAAACTCAATCGCAAGCTTGCTTCTTTTTGAAGTTATAACAATGTGTTTGGTATTTGGACCACACTTAAATTTTTTTTAAGAACAACACTAAGTGCAGATTTCCTATTTGGGTAAATAGCTGAAAATAAGCAAAAAAAAAATAAAAAATAATTGCCGAACAGGTATTTTTACTTTTTTTCAAAAGTAATAGTCATATCAAAGAGATAGTAGACATAATCGTATTAAAATAGCCAAAGAAATCCTAACGACTATTTAAATTAATAATAAAAATATTTAAACGATGAGCTATACACATAGTAGCATAGGAGAACGAGAAATGTTAAGCGTCTTGTCAGGTATACAGGGTGACAATTTAAAAACTTGAAATGGCGATATTTTAGGAACGAAAAAATGAATCAAAAAACCCTTAAAACAGTTTCTATAAAACTAAGGGGGAACAAAAACAAGCATATTATCCCACCCTTATCAGCAACCCCTTGGACAGGGTGAGATAGACCCCTAGAATCTTAAATAGAAAGGGGGTCGAGTGATACATCATTTTAAAGTTTGGAAAATGCTTTCCAATGATACCATAAGCTACATTTCAGAAAATTCTTCTCTGTTTATCAAAGAAAACAATAAATAAAACAAAATTTTGAAATTGTTTATTATTATTTAATTAAATGTTCAAAATGATTTCCGTTGTTTTGAAGACAATAATAAAGCCTATTTTCAAACTCTTCACGTACATTTACAAATGTTTCTCTGGATATAGCACGGCATTCCTGAAATATTCTATTCTGGAGTTGCTCTAGTGACTCAGGTTGCGTTTTATAAACCACAGATTTTAGGTGACCCCACAAAAAGAAGTCAAGAGGTGTTAGGTCCGGGGATCTAGGTGGCCATTCAACAGGACCTCTTCTTCCAATCCACTGGTTAGGAAAATGATCATTCAACCATTGCCTAACGGGAACTACATAATGAGGAGGTGCTCCATCGTGTTGGAAATGTAGTGGTTCTAATAAAGATAAATTTCCGTGTATGTCCCTCTGATTTTCTAATTCTCGCCTATTGTGGTTCGATAGACTCTGTAGCATTTCAGCATACATGTTCCCATTTAAATTTCCTGGTATAAATATTGGGCCGATAATACCGTCTCCCAATATACCAGCCCAAACATTAATTTTCTGGGGGTACTGGGTATGCCCTTTTCTAAATACATGTGGGTTCTCGTTATCCCAGTAACGACAGTTTTGCTTATTAACATGCCCATTTAAATAAAAGGTACACTCATCACTGAAGCAAATATTTTTAACTAGTTGAGGTTCTGCCATAATTCTATCTGTCATTATTTCACAAAACTGGATTCTTCTGTCCGGGTCGTCGTCACTAAGTTCTTGCAGTATCTGCAGTTTATAGGGATAAAACTTGTGAAATTTAAGTACCTTTCTTGATAGCGTTGAATTCATTGCAAACTGACCCAGAATTTCAATTTGCGCTGCTTCGTTGACTAGTCTCGGTTGATTTCTCTTTTTATTCGCGACAGAACCAGTTTCTTCAAATTTGGCTACTAATTGGCGAACAACGGACATTTTGGCCTGGTGCCTTTCGTTAAAACGTTGAGCTGTTCTTAAGAAACATTTATTGGGACCATAAATGAAAATAATGTCTACACGTTCAGCTGTGCTGTACACCATTGTTAAAGATAAGAAGTGCCTTCTTTTCGTTTAAACTGAACCGAAAGTCAACTGTTTTTAAAATAATACTACTAGTACAAGTTACTTTTAAAGTAAATTTTGTGATAATAAAATGCTATTTATAAACAACCCGTTTTTTCGGCAAAAAAATCATAGCAACTAAACCAATTCAAAATACCCGTGGGCTTGACATGTTTGGAATTCTTAAGAGACATGCCAGTATATCAGTAGTAATCATTTTGTATAATTTAATTAAATAATAATAAACAATTTCAAAATTTTGTTTTATTTATTGTTTTCCTTGATAAACAGAAAGAATTTTCTGAAATGTAGCTTTCTATGGTATCATTAAAGCATTTTCCAAAAACTTCAAAATGGTATCACTGACCCCCCTTTCTATTTAAGATTCTAGGGTCTATCTCACCCTGTCCAAGGGGTTGCTGATAAGGGTGGGATAATATCTTGTTTTTGTTCCCCCTTGTTTTATAGAAACCGTTTTAAGGGGTTTTTGATTCATTTTTTCGTTCCTAAAATATCGCCATTTCAAGTTTTTAAATTGTCACCCTGTATAACACCCAAATAAAGAAGGCAATTTTTTTTAATTAAATAAAGATTAAATTTTATTTTAGTTAAAGTTTCAAGTAGTTCGGAATGGGTACAGATATTGAACCAAAAAAAAAATAAATAAAATATTTGTTTCATTCAATGAATAGAACATTTTGAATTAGTTTTTAGATGGATCGGAGCTGGTATACTTCTACCAAAAAATATTGTTATTAGTGAATTTCTTAATGGCCAAAATCACTTTTTTGCTTATATCTCCTTTATTACTTGTTTTATTAAAAAGGTGTATATAAGCTTTGTTATAGAGCTTACTAACAGGCATATTTTTTGTTAATTACATTTTTTCGTCACTCTTTTAGTTTTTGCAATTTGAACCCGCTGAGCTGAGGCAGCAGTGCGGCTTTGAATTAACTATACTTCATGAAAAAAAATTTTCAGGTTTTTGGTTTTTTGCGGTTTCCCGACTAGTAAAATTATGTAAATAGTTCCTTCAGCATTTTTTTACATACATTTTAAAACACTTGTTTGGATGGCTGGTTAACCTTTAAATTGTGGTCATCCTATTTTATAGTATAAAGAAGCATATTTCTCTATAATATAAAGTAAAATATGCATATTTATTGCAAAATATACGTATTAAAATTCAAATATTTTTGAAATTATTCAGCGACTGGAACGCTCTGTGATTGGTTACAACTTTGGTGACGTCACTTGCAAGTAAATAAATGTCACAAACTTTGTGTTGTGTTGTGTTTTCAGGTGTTATTTTTGGTCTTTAACTATCTAAATAACTGTTTCTTGACTATTTTATATAAAAAAACATGTTTCAATTAACATAATTATACCTTTCGTTCCTCAAAATGGACATAAATTTTGTGCAAGCCGATAACAGAAACCTACCTGAGATAGACGCATTTATGATTGTGCGTTTTTTTTAAATAACGTTGACTTCTATGCTGCAGAACTCAAAAATGTAAAAACAGCTGTGTAAGTACCTCTAAAAATTATTTATTTACGTGTTCATCATTCGGTATTTCTCAAAATCTTATTGTAGGTTATGTTTATGGAGTGTAGAAATATAAGGAGTACCATCTCTTATGGGAGACGAATTGAAAAAGTGCCCATTTTGTATTTCGTGTAATTTATTATAATAGTTTCCATCTGCAATTCAATAATAATACCGTTAAGTATAAAAAGAGAAAGTACTAACTTGCTAGGTATTTAACTTCTAGAACAAACAAGATCATTCTAATCCTAAAGTTAGGTTATACCTTTATTCCCCACACTAAAAAGAACCCCATAACTTCAAATCACAAACCGTGGTTTTCTAAATCCTGTGACAAAGCCAGACTTTTAAAACTTCAAGCCCACAAAAAGTTTCTTCAAAACCCCAGTCCTGAAAATCGACAGGCTAGCATCGAAGCAAGAAATCAGTATAATCAGACCATCTCAGATGCAAAAGACCGTTTTAACAATCGAATAAAAGATAAAGTTCTCTCTTGCTTAAATGGCAGTAAAGCTTTTTGGTCCTTTGCCAAAAATATTAGTTACAACTTTTGCACAAATTCTTTTCCACCCTAATCTCTGAAGATGGAATTGTCTCTACCTCCAAAGGAAAAGCCGAACTATTTGCCAAACAATTTGCTGCCAATTCTACGCTTGATCCTCCTATTAATCTTCCTCTTCCAACAGTTGTCCCTGTTTCTCATAAAATGTCTGATATAATTTTTAAAGTCAAACAGATCAAGCGTATTCTTTCTTCTCTTAATACTAAAAAATCGTCTGGGCTGGATGGCATACCAGCAATCGTCTTAAAAAAATGTGCTCCCGAGCTTGCACCCATCTTAACTCGCCTCTTTCGAATCTCTTACGACACAGGCATTTTCCCGGAGAGTTGGAAAGCTGCACGTGTGCAACCTGTCCCCAAAAAGGATCCAAAGTCTCCCTTCTAACTATAGACCTATATCTTTCTTTCAGTTGTTTGCAAGGTAATGGAAAAATTCATTAATTCCCAAATCTTAAAGTATCTGGAAAAACATAAGATCTTACATGATAGACAATATGGATTCCGTCACAGTAGATCCACAGCTGATCTTCTTTCCTTTGTCTCACACAACTGGAACAAGTCCCTTGAGTTTCTTGGTGAATCCCAGGTCGTTGCTCTTGACATATCCAAAGCTTTCGATCAGGTCTGGCATGATGGGTTTCTTAACAAACTTCCTTCTTACGGTCTTCCACCTAAGCTTTGCTCTTGGCTTTCCAGTTTCCTTTCTAATCGACGTATATCAGTGTAGATCAGAGGTTCCCAAACTTATTTCGTCTAACGCCCACTTTAAAAATCAGTTGTTTTGTAGCGCCCCCCATTTTTTTTTTCACCTTAAAAATCTCAATAATTAGTCTTGCCTAGAGTTTAATTAAACCTTTATTCTAAACAAGACTTTTCTTACCAGAAAAAACAATAATAATGCAACTTTACAATATTAAGATTATCTTTTATTCAAAATTAACAATAATCAACATTGAGCAATAATAATACAGTATTAAAAGTATCGTGCGATGCGTGAGTGCGGCGGAACGTTACATCAGTCGTCGATCGGTCGCGAGCCGCGGCTGTGTATTTGGATTTGTCCCTCCCCGCACCTGCACTTCGCAAAAACGGACCGCACGAAACTTGACGGACTATAATACAGGATTGCACAAATAAATCATACAAAATTTGTTCGCGCCAAACGTGAATTATAATTGAACCTTCTAATTTCAATTTTATTTTTTCTTTATTTTTACTAGATTAGGTACAAAAAAAACCGCATTCGGCAAGTGCTCAGCTTTGCTGCAATAATAGATACCTATGTTTAATATGTGTCTTCTGAGGTGGGAACCTCACCTGCGCCACTTGAAGACACGAATATTTTTCAGTGTTTGATACCTATTACTAAATAACTTGAGATATGAATAGCATTGCGAACGCATTAAAAATAATAAATATTTAATATATTTTTAGTTTATATTCATACAATAAAATAGGATATAAATATGAACTAATAAATAAATGTTGTGTAGTAGGAGGATTTTAATTGCAGTGAATTTTAAAATATGAAGTAGCTGAAGTTACAAATCACCCATCGCCCCTTAAATTACACCCCCAATTTTTTTTGGGCCCCTTACCGCCCCCCTCTAGGCCTCCAGCGCCCACAAGGGGGCGTTATCGCCACTTTGAGAAAGACTGGTTAGATGGTCATTCCCCAGCTTCT